>BQKN01055964.1:0-40609 GCA_022839385.1 Asparagus kiusianus
TTTGATGGGGAACCAGCTATCTTATTGTAAATTTTAGACAGCCTACATACCCCCATGCGAAGCGGCAACGGGAGCAGTCCCCTCAGGAGATTGAACAGTCGGACGACCTCGGGGAACTCGAGCTCTACGCGGCGACATGATAAATATGTGATCTACAGTAAAATCCAACGAGAAAATTAGGGTTTTAAACGTGAAATCGACCAAAATATCACAAAATATGGTTGAAACAGTGCATGCAAGGCCACGGTCGAAGAAAGTCAAAGTTTTAAGGAAAAAGGGGAAACAGACCTTTGAAATCCGATTGGAATTTTCACGAACAAAAGAACCAAACAAATCAGAAACCAAGGGGAGAAGAGGAGACAGAGAACTGGTCGAAAATCGTCACGAAATCATCAAAGAAATCGTCGAAAATCGCCCAGAACCGACGTGAAAAAGCCCTAAAAAACCAAGTCCGGCTTATATACTCGCTGTCTCGCTGAGCGAGACAGCAAACTCTGTCTCGCACGGCGAGATAGCAAACTCTGTATCGCACGGCAAGACAGAAAACACTGTCTCGCCCTGCGAGACAGCAAATACTGTCTCACATTGCGAGACAGCAAATGCTATCTCGCAGCATGAGACAGCGGACTTTCTCTTAGTCAAAAGCCAAATGTGGCATGTATGAATACTCCAATAGGTATACGAGTCTAAACTGTTTTCCTACCCTCAACATGAAGTTTCTGGAGAATATTAATCTGAATATTCTTAAGGATAACCTGATGAGTTCTCAATGGATGTATCAATTCAATGATAGAAACTGAACCTACAAGAACAAGTATCGGCTTCGATTCAAGATCTCGACAACGGTCAAGCGATAAACGCGACGCCGGGAGAACATTAACTATTCTACAAAGAACTGAATAGACTAAAAGAAGAAGAGATCAAGGGTTGAAGCTATTTACAAGACCTTCCACACGATCTACTCAACCAAGCATTGAAGGGATTGTAAGTAAAATCTATCTTATCCAAAGTATCCCAGACTCCTCCATAAAAGAATGAGTCTGGAATACTTTGGAGGGGGTATCTGTAGGCGTCAAAAAATGCTAATAGATATCCCAAACATAAAGAAGATCACTCAAAATCACAAGAATTGATCTCTCAAAACAGATATGAACTGTCTCGCAAGTGGGACAGTGTTTACTGTCTCGCCAGCGAGACAGTTTGTATGTAGGGAAAATTGCAATGAAGAAAACAAAAGAAAATTTGACTTGTATTTCTTTGATTTCGATTACAACTTGATTACAAAAGAGAAGAGAACGAATTTGATTCTCTCCTTTGTTTAAAACTGGGCTCTTCTCGGTAGCGATGGAATGCCTCCTTCAATTGCTCGCGTCGAATTTGCTCTCCGTTGACGATCCGACTGTCCTATCTCGTGGGAATGATGAACTTCTGTGGAAAAGGTTATGAATAACACTTCAACGAGTTTTTAAGAACTCTGAACGAGTTAGAACTCTGTTCATAGAGTTGTTAGAACCGAAAATTCGGTTAATGATCAAGCTGTTATTCTGTTGTTGAAGAATCCTCTCAGATTTGATCTTCTGAGATCGATTCAAAAATCCTATCTTCAAGGATTTCACTGCTGCTGTTGCTGAACCGCCAAAGCTGAGTGGTTTAGATCCTCTTCTGGTTTCGATTCTGAAAAATCTCCAAAATCCCCCCCTTGAGTTGTTGGGTTCGTTGAGTTTTTATAGGGGGATCAGAGGTTGTAACTGCCCTCTAAGTCCGCTCCTACGTGGGCGTGATTTCCTCAGATCGTGGGAAAACAGTTCTGAAACCGTTCGACTCGTGTTTGAACAAGTCAAACGCCCAATCTGGCGTTCAGAACCCAACTTCGCCTCTTAGAATTGAGACGCGAAGTTGGGTGTTGGCTGAACACCAATGAACGCGAGGGTCGCTCGCGTTTTGGCTTGTTGCCTGCTTGGAAACACGGGGGTCGGTGTTGGTTAAACCCCTACGAACGCGAGGGTCGCTCACCTTTGGCCTGTGACTTGGAAACGCGGGGGTCACCTGCACTTCCAGAATTGTGACGCGGGGATGACTACCGCGTTTTAGAAGGAGCTAGTTGACTTGTAACTTCTTCTGAAGAGCGTAGCAAAGGACCGTTGTTCTGTAATCCTAGCTTTAGCTGTTGTGGAGTGTGAAAGTCGTCAGATTGTAACTTTCACCGTAGGTTGTGAAGACTGCTGAATAGAGTTTTCATCAGTTGTCGGAAGTGTCGTCGAATTGTAACTCTTCTCGATCTATGTGAAAAGTCATCCACTTGCAGTTTTCGTTTATCGACCCGAAAGCTATTTGATTGTAGCTTTCGTTATGGGGGCTTGACGGGAATCAACATCCATAGTGTTTTTAGATGAATATTTACCCACAGCTCTCTACCAAGCAACTCACCAACTAAGTCCAACCTTTTTATTTCTACAATCATTACACTGCTTATCAACATCTCTAATAGTTGCTAATATAATATTAGTCATGCTGTTGTCGCAGCCATCAAGATCAATCATCTCAGAAATGAGGTCGTGTTTGCGGTGATTGTGGAGTTGCGGATGCAGAGATTAGGAAGCCGTCTGATTGTGGCTTCCATTGTCGGAGCTTGATAGGGATCAATTAGCCATTGTGATTTTTAGACAGCCTACACAGTCTTCACTGTCTCGCCAGCGAGACAGTCTTCACTGTCTCGCTGAGCGAGACAGTCGTTACTGTCTCGCAGCGAGACAGACTTCACTGTCTCGTCAGCGAGACATTGTTGAAATGGTCAAGAACCGCCTTATAAACCGCCATACACGTGTTCATTAACTGCCAAAGGACGTGGGAAACATCGTGGGCGAAAATCACGTGAATAACTGCCAAAATAACGGAGTTTGAAACGTGGGAAGGCAGTTACAGCGAGAAACTGCCAAGAATATTCGTTTTCCGAGACAGTATTTACTGTCTCGCTGAGCGAGACAGCAAATTTACTGTCTCGTTGGGCGAGACAGCAAACACTGTCTCGGCCAGCGAGATAGTAAACACTGTCTCGCCATACTAATTCTGTCTTTTGTTGAGTTTTGTTAGTTATGAACCCCAGAGGCTATAAGTACCCCCCTAGGGTCACTTCTGACGAGGATCGAGCACTTGTTAGAGCATTCCAGAGCAGAGAGAGCAGAGATTTCAGTTCTTGGAACAATTCCTTGAGTTCGAGCTTTGACTTGATCTTAAGAAGAACGACTATCTTACTTTGATAAGATCTTCGTTTCAAATTCTCACTTCGATAAACGAAGGTAGAATCATTAAGCCCCCCTTCACGATCTGTGATTCGACGGTCCACGAGCTAACGCGCTCCCGGCACAGGCAAAGTCCCACAAAAGCAATAGTTGATAAACAACTATTGTGTTATTTTCTCAAAAGTTTTAATTTTCGCTTTGTTGTGTAAAAGAAGTCTTATAAAAAGACTATCTCTTTGAATTTGTTGTAATCAAAAGAAGATATAATAAATTCGACAACAAAACAGACTTTTGACGAAAACAGCTATGGTTCAGGGATCATAAGCTGTGTAAGCAAACACATCATTAGAAGAGTGCTACTATCAAAATATACAACATAGTTTTCACCTCCTAATATAATTCTACCGACATCTTGTTTGATACATAATCCATTTCGGAACACTGAGCGTGATATTATAATTAAGAGTGGTGTTAGGGGCACACCCCCAACCACACCCTCTACCACACCTTCTCCCCCTCTATAGTGCATTGGGCCCCATAACAAATTTTAAAATAAAATTTGTTGTGGGGCCCAATGCACTATAGAGGGGGAGAAGGTGTGATAGAGGGTGTGGTTAGGGGTGTGCCCCTAACATTTCTATATAATTAACTCAAGGCCAAGGAAAGAGAGAGTCAATTTTCTATTAGCCTCATGCTATACATAATCATAGTAGATATACTAATTTAAAGGGTAAATTTCACAAATCCCCACAATAAATTGTGGTGTTTACCAAAATACTCCTAAGAACGTTATTTTTCCCACTAAGCACCCAAAACATTTATTTCAAAGATGCATTATCATATTTGTCATATTCTCTTTGCCAGAATCTAAATTAGCACGAGAAATAAACACTTAATGTAGAAAGATCACAAATACTTTTCAAGCTATAAATTTGCGCTACCAAAAGATTAGGACTGATAAACTTCCCTTCATATTTTAAAGAAGACATACACATGCCTATGATGGAAAAGTAATGCAAATATGATGAAAATAATGTTGAACAATTGAAATTAGTGATGTTAAGAATAAAGAAAAACAAGTTTCTACTAAAGAGGAAGTTTTAGAAGTGATCAAAGAAGCTAAATAAGAAAGAAAAGCAAAGTGAATTGAGCAAGCATTAGCATGTGCAATCATGAGAAAATATACGTTATGAATCAATTCATCATTGTCGATCTCATCAAATGGTAACTAAAAGGAAAATAAATTTGAAGATGAATAACAATTTAAAATCTAAATAACAAAAAAGTGAGAAACATCATTGTTTGGTGGAAAATTTGTAATAAGAAAATGATGAAAGAATCATATTTGATTTTATTCTCTCTAACTGCTTAGAAAAAGAATGTTTACAACTCTCTCAATCTCAATTACAACTTGGATTTTCTGATTACAAAAAAGAAAAGAATCGATCTGAATCCTCCCATTTGTTTAAGTCTGGGTTCTTCACGGCGGTGATGGAGTACCTCCCTCAAATGCTCGCGTCGAGTTTTCTCTCCGTTGGCGATCCGGCGTTTCGCTTTACTAGAACGATATCTTCTTCTCACGATTTGACGCTGTGAAGAACTTGCGTGGCAAGTTTTAAAGAACTCTTGATGAGTTGATAACTCTTAATGAGTTAGGGAACTCCGAGCGATTTATAACTCTATGGAAGAGTTGATTGATTTAACCGAAAATCCGTTTGTAAACCAAGTATGAAGAAAGCTTCTGTTGTTGATCTTCAAACTCGAGCAATTCCCCCTAAAAGCCAGTCGAAGATCTCCTATTCGTTGCCAAGCCGAAGGACCGAATGACCAATCCGAGAGTCCGAACTCAATTGAGTTTCCCGCTATTTATAGGGGATTAAGGGGTATAATCGTCTCCTTAATTTGCTCCTAAGTGGGGTTGAATGGGGTGTAACCGCCCTCTTAAACAACTCCCTAAATCATGGGGGAAATGATTTTGAAACCGTTCAGTTCGTGCTTTGAACGAGTCAAACGCTAAAAAATAGCATTCAGGGCCTGAACTCTGCGATTTAAACTTGAAACGCAGAGCTGAGCCTATTTTGGTGGCTGAACGCATAGGTCGCGCTGCGTTATAAATCTGAAACGTAGAGATGAACTCCGCGTTTTGAGTCTGTGAACTCTGTGTTTTTAACTGGAGCCCTGGGGATGAACCTTGCGTTTTGACTCTGAAACGCGAGCATGACCTCTGCGTTTTGATGTTGTAACACAGGGATGACCTCTGCTTTTTGATGGTATAATGCAGGAATGACCTCTGTGTTTTGAGGTTGTAACGCAGGGAGGACCTCTACGTTTTGTGTCTGAGACGCAGAGGTGAGCTCTACGTCTTGATTTGAAGAGACCGTCAATTTGTAGTCTCTTTTGCTAGAGTGTTGCAAAGATCGTCATCTTATAATCTTCGTCTTGGCTCTTTGAAAATGTGAGAGTCGTCAGATTATAACTCTCGATGTTGATTGCGAAGGCTGTTGATTAGAGCTTTCATCAGTTGTTGTGAAGGTCGTCAGATTGTAACATTCATCGATCTACGTGAAACTCTTCAAATTATAGTTTTCTGAAAGTCATCAGATTATAACTTTTATCATCTGTGTTTGATGGGAAACAGCTATCTGCAATGATTTTTAGACAACCTACAATCATTGTACGAAGTATTAGCATGATTTTAGTATAATGCATGTTTTCCTATCAATATTGCAGTGATTGAATATTTTCATGTGATGATTGGAATATTTAGTCTGAGGTTGAATTCTTCATCATCTTCGTTTAATAGGGATTTCCAAACTCACAATGTGATAGACACTTCAAACCATTCCAAAACTCTCCGTAACTTTAATCATCATATATCAATCCTTCATTTTCATAAGAAAGACCTAATTGTACCAAAACCTTGCTATTGATTGTAAAAGATGTCTCTCCCCTTTTTGTTTATATTTCTCTTAAATTGTAACTTCATCAATTTTATTTTTCTTTACATTCAGAATTTTAATGAGAGCGAGAGTAACGAATTGATCCATATGACTACCAACTTTTTTCTCATTAATTAATGTAGTTCACTTTGCTTCTCCAGGTTTGCTTCTTTGAATTTCATTGAGCTTTCTCTCCAATAACAATTTGTTCTCTTTGTTCTTACTCTTACTAATTTGAATATCTTTCATAATAAACGCTAGCATTTTACAAAGCTAATTCCTTTCAACCAAAATAGAACACTCAATCATGTTATTACGGGTTTCGTATGATTTTTCATCTCAAACAGATATTTTTGATGAATTCGGTTATTTGCTAGTTTAATATGCTATTTTCACACTTTTCCTTTGGGAAGATTACCACCCATAACGATCACAAATAAATTTATCTTTAGTGAGAGATAAATTTACCATGTTGACCATATACATTTTTTCTTACAAACTTCAATACCAACCAAACACAAAAAAATGTAAAATGTCTAATCAACAAAAGTTTTCTCATTGTTTTAGATACCAACCAAACACAATAAAAATGTGTAAATTAGTTCCCACCATGGTTTATGTGTGAACCAAACATCAACAATGTATTTTTTGGAAAACTTTGGAAAAACTAAAACTTAGGTTTCTTACATAGAATGTTGTTTCTCAATAAAATAGAAAATGAACCAAACAACCTCTTAACAAAAATTGATATATTTGAAGAAACTAAACAAGTTTGTGTTTATACGAATAATGCTGACAATTTCCTCCAAACTATAGATTAATTATAGTTTCTTTATTCTAAATCTTCTTTACATTATGGAAACGATAATAGTTGTAGATTCTATACATTCTTAATTGTAGATAAATCCTACAATTAGTTACAGCCTTACAGGGTCAAATAATATTGCTTCATTCAGTGGGTCCCCACAATTAAGGGATTTTATTGGTAAAGCTCAAACAAACATTTTTGTTCCTAGGTTGCACGGAATAAAACAATGTTATTGGTGTAAAGGAAGTGTAAGATTCCTCTGTAACTAAGAACGCTCTGAGAATCCCAGTCACGGAGCATTGTTTGGCTAGTGGTCAAAGTGGCTTATAAGCCACTCATATGGCTTATAAATCATTTTGACATGTTTGTCAAATCATTTATTTTGGATTATAAGCAACAAGGTTTGACCGAGTAAAAGATCAATATACTCCTCTTCATTTCAAAAAATTTCAAGCCCCATTTATCTCTTTTCAACCCAATTGAATGTTTCTCGGTCATTTTGACAACAATGATGGCTTATAAGATACACGTTCATCAAATACCCTACTATAAATAATAGATTACAATCCGCTAAGTTTACCAATCAATTTGCCTTATAGTCCACTTGGATTATAATCCACATATGGATTATAAGCCAAGTGTCAAATGGATTATAAACCAAGTGGATTATAATCCGAAGTTGTCAAACATGCTCTCTATATGTCTGGCCGTAGATTATAACCTATTATTAGGGGTAAGCAAACGGTCGGTTTGATTAGTTTTGATTATTTTTCTAAACCGAACCAAATTCAAAATATAAGCAATCTGATCCAAATCGATTCAGTGTGGTTCAGTTCGGTTTGTTTGGTTTGAGCCTAGACATGTCAAGTTAGAACAATTTTAGCTAAAACTGAATACTCTTTCTCCTTCATCATTCATCTTGTATCCTAATTTAGAGAGCAAACTTGTCAAAACAACTGCTTTTACAACTAAAGTTGAATTTTCATCGACAAAGATAGATAAGAATATTAGTTAAAAGTTACATTTGAACTATAAAAAAAAACGCGTTATAGACAAGTATATAGAAAGCAGTCCTGTTCAGTTATTTCAATTTCAAGTTTTCTTAAACCGAACCAATCATTCTCTGCCAAATTTTGATTGGTTCGGTCGGTTTAATCGGTTTGCTCCTATGCTCACCCCTACCTATTATCACTTGGCAAATAGTAAATCATGCAACAAAAAATGACTTTCATGGGCCCACAGAGGAAAGAGATTTTAATGCATGCGTAATATATTTGTAGGATTTCTTTGCAATCAAAGTCGTAGGGGATTTACACTTCCTAACCATAGTATAGTACTAGTAGCAACTCAGCAGAATGCTCAGATTCTGGGAGAAATTGCTCGCATTACGTGATGAGCTCCTCAGGCTATGTTTCTCTCCGTGGGCAACATTTTGGGCGACTAATGTCACAACGTTCCGATGTTAACAAATAAGTGCAGAAAGCACCGGTATAATATGAATTCACCAAAAATCTCCACATGAACAAACCCCATTTCTGTAGTGATGAAATCTTGTTCTGTCTCTCACTATGATCTCCCTCTCAAATACCTTGGATGCCAACTTCATAAAACTGTGGCAATCCTCACAAACCCTCAAATTCTTCGCAATCCTAATGCTTGCACCTTTACCAGTACTGATCAATCCAAATGAAAGAGCCAGCTTCTCACTATGCAACAGAACAGCCCTCCTCTTCTCCTCCTCTTCTAAATCCACCAACACACTCCCTATATGTGGGCTGTAGCCTGCGTCCTCCAGTTTCTTCACCATCTCATCCAACTTCTCGTAAATCTCTTTCGATCTCGGATGCAACTCTTCTGCCATCAAAAACTCGTGAACCTCTCCATCCAATCCAATCCAGCTACACCCTCTCTCCTTCCACACTGCTTGCGATCTCATTGACCTTCTCACTTCTCCTACATCTCTCCATCTTCCAGCCTTTGCATAAATGTTTGACAACAGAACGTAAGCTCCGTCATGACCAGGGTCCATCTCTAATATGCGCTTTGCTGCGAGCTCACCAAGCTCAACCTCTCCGTGTAATCTGCACGCTGACAATAGCGAACCCCAGACTACAACATTTGGTTGAAAGGGCATTGAGTTGATGAGGACAATGGCTTCTTTAAAGAGCTTCGCTCGACCGAAGAGATCGACCATGCAACCACAGTGTTGCTGCTCAGGCTCGAGCCCGAAGTCCACAGACATGGACTCAAATACTCTCTGGCCCTCTTCAACTAGACCAGAATGGCTACAGGCATAGAGTAAACCTATGAACGTGACCTTATTAGGCCTGACTCCTTCAAGCTTCATCTGGTCGAAAAGCGCGATTGCTGCTGTCCCCTCACCATGCATTGCAAGCCCAGTGATCATCGCTGTCCAAGTGATCACGTTTCTCTCTGGCATCTCGTTGAAAATCTTCCTTGCAATCGTCAAGGAACCACATTTTGAGAACATGTCGATGAGCGCATTGTTCACCGATAAGACCCGATTGAAACCGTTGTTGCTGACATAGGTATGGACCCAATGGGCTTGGTCGAGAGCACCTAAATTGGCACAAGCTGATATGACACTCAGCATTGTGATCTTGTCAGGACGCACATTTGAGAGCTGCATCTCATTGAACAATTTGAGGGCTTCAGCGGGACGGTCACTCTCTGCATAACCAGAGATCATTGCGCTCCAAGCGACAAGGTCTTTGTCAGCCATTGAATCAAAGACGGAGCGAGCTAATTCAATCTGGTTGAGCTTTGCATAGCCAAAGACCATGGCGGTTGACGCAGCAGGGTTTTTCGGTGAGAGGCCATCGTAGAGTTTTTGAGCAGTTTCCATTGAGCCACAGTTGGAGTACATAGTGATGAGAGCAGTTAGAAGGCGGCCGTCGATCTGAAGGTTGGTTTCAGCAATGTAGGAGTGGATCGCCTGACCAAAGCAGAGGTTTCCAGTGCGGCTGCAGGCACTGAGGACAGTGGCGAGGATCACAGGATCAGGAGTAAGACCCGAGCCCTTCATTTCTTCAAACAGACGGAGGGCTTCATTGTAGCGACCGGTCTGACAATATCTGCCAAATGCAGTTAGCACACACGCATAATACATCGGGCGCGCCAAAAAAAAAAAAAAAGAGGCCAAAAGAAACTCACCCATCCAACATGACGCTCCAGGCCACAAGGTCCCGGTACGGCATTCTGTCAAACACCCTGCGCGCGTCCCCCTCGCGCCCCACCGCGGTGTAGAAGCCCACCAAGCCCGTCTCCACGAAAGGGTCCGGTCCCACGCCCGCCTTCATCAGGACCCCGTGGACCTCTCTCCCGACCCCGCTCCCCGCCCTCGCAGCCGCCCGCAGAGCCGGAGGGAAGCAGTAGCGGTCGAGGCCGAGGCCGTGCCGCCGGATGCGGGCGTAGAAGAGGAGGGCTCTGGACGGGCCGTCGCCGGGCGACCCGGAGAGGAGGCGGAGGATGCGGGGGGAGAGGGGAGGGGAGGGGGAGACGAGGAAGGCGGAGGCGGCGTAGTCGAGGGCGGAGAGGGAGAGGAGTTTGGCGAGGAGAGGGGGGGGCCAGGGTTTGGAGGAGGAGGGGGGATTTGAGGAGGTGGGCGTGGATCTGCTTCAGCTGGGGGAGGGAGTTCGTCGTGCATATCAGGGTTTGGAGATGGTGGGCTTGGTTCATCAGCGGAGGCGGAGGCGGAGGCGGAGTGGGGGGCAGGCAGGACGCTTGGAGGGCGTTCATTATTTCTTCCTTCCTTCTCGGATGTGTGCCTAGTGTTTGATATGGAGAAGAGTAAATAGTATCCAAGCACACTTGTTTCGTGAACACACTCCAATTAATTAGCCAAAGGAACTATTTTAATTAGTAATTGTTACCATCTGTTCTTTGACCCTTGTTTGTATGGAAGAAGACACGTTTTCCTCGTGAAGATGCCCTTTCTAGTTGGTACATCCTGCTTTGTCTACTATTGCTGCTGGCTTATGTGTTTAACTAATCTGTTATATATATATATATAGACACACACGCTTATTGTAATCACTTGAATATTTTGTCTTCAGGGCATTTTATTCAGCATTGCCGCACAAATGGTGATCCCAATTATGACATTAGAATGATAAACAACCACATAAAATCAATAGCACAAACAATCAAACACCAGTTTTACGTGGTTCGGCGAGATGCCTACGTCCACGGGGCAAGGAGGGGGAGTTTTCACTATTAGAAATCAAGAGGAACAAACTAGGGTTACAATCTCTCACCAAAAACCCTCAACAACTCACTCTTAATCTCTCCAATTGCTCCTAGAATAGAAGCCCAAAGAAAAATCTCACAATCTGCTCAAAAACTCATGCCTTACAAACCCTAGAAACACCCAAAGGGTATTTATACAAATCCAAAAAGAAACGGGTCTGGAAACTGAACCCTATCATAACCGCGTCAGCGGTCGACCGCGGCGGTCGACCGCGCAGGTCTCACGGTCGACCGCGGCGGTCGACCGAACCCTAAAACCCGAGAGAAAATCCATTACAGTCATCCACGGTCGACCGCTGCGATCGACCGCCATCAACTCCGAATCCCAGTAGGTCTGTGTGCACGTTGGCGGTCGACCGCGACGGTCGACCGCCAGTCTGTCTGCTGGTTCCTTCCTGTTTTCTGTAATTCTTTAATTCTCCACCTCGGCGAATATTTCCACCAAAACTGAGCCGACACCGATCAAACCAATGCCTCAACTGCTGCATCCAGTACGACATGACAACGGACTCATGACAACGGACCCCATCCACAACATATCAAGACCCAAACGGGAGTGCGAACACTCAACCCCAAAACCAACTGTGTCTACTCACCAATTAACTGAGCCTACACCGACTACACCAAATGCCTCATTTGCTAAGACCCAAATGGGAGTGCAAACACTCACCCCAAATGTCGATGTCACTCACCAAAACGGCTGCATCATAAAGACTGCCTACGTATCCTCTTGCCCAAGGAATCAAGCATTCACGTAGTTCACCCAATGGCCTCCAAAGGCCCTCAATCCAACCTGCGACTGATAGCATCATTAACGACCCTAATCTAAAAACAGTCCAACACCTCCACCTGAGATGAAACAATGACCGTATCCAAAACATATCCACCAGCTGCATCCAAATCAACCACCTCATCATCTGCACCCATAAATAAATGACTCCCATGCTGTGCCACCTCAGCTGGAATCCCAACCAATGCAGAATAACCTGGAGTATGTGGGGAAATCCCCACCCAATGTGGAGTAGCATCACCCTCCACCCGCTGCGATATCCCTCTGACCTGATCAATACTCTCCACCTGCCGAGAGTCCAAAGTGACAAACCTGCTCAGACCAAACTCAGAAGCTCCCCACTGATCGATAGCCGAACGAGCCTCTGAATCCCAAATGCGCAATCGGATCCAATCTCACATCCACGATGTGACCAAGTGCAGGGTAGCCCAATATCCACGCCAACCAAAATCTGAAACAGCTCCACCAGATCTAACAACTCTATACGTAGCAGTCGGCAACCTCATAAGATGACCCAAACCTGTCGAAGCCTGAATACTAGATCCACTACTCGACAACCAATACCGATCCTCCTCCAGAAAAGAACGGCCCACTAAATTCGCCATCTCATTACGTCGCCCCATTGTCTCCTCTCCTCTGAAGTGTCTCCAACTGCCATTGTAGGTGTATAAAATTGCCTATAGGTCCCTTAGCATGGCTCGGCACGATGATTCAACAAATCAACGGACGTTCGAGCGACGAGGCGATGACGCACGCAAGCAACGGAATACGTTCGCGTGCGGAACCAATCCAACGGTTCAGAAAGTTAACGAGTCGTCCAACAACAAAACGGACTTGAACTCAAACACCGAGGCGGATTTACTGCCAAATGAAGACTCGGGCTATCAAATCAAGACCCGAACAAATCAAACGAACTCAATACAGAACCGGAAAACAACCGAACGACGGAAAACACCAAAACGGAACACACCCGGGGGACTCGGCCCAAACCGAACCAACCCGGGGTGGCTCGGCCAAGGCCGAGCCACCTCAGGGTGGCTCGGCATGAGCCGAGCCACCCTGAGGTGGCCCGACTTCCCCCCCCCCTCTCTCTTGTGCACGAATGCACAGTTCAGAGAGGCTATAAATAGGGGGGGTGGTTGTTCATTTGGGAGGACTTTTTTTTCTGAACTTCTGAAGAGCTGAAACTCTGCCGGATTGTCACCTCAACTCGGATTTGTGAAGGCTTGGAGACTTGGACCCTTGGATTCAGTTCTTGGCGAGCACCCGCGACAAACAAGGCAGGAGTTCGAAGAGGCTAATCCTCAGATCTACGTTGTTCTACTCCGGATCTAAGCTTGGTTCTTAGATCCCGAGATCCGAGCGGTCGTTTTCTTGGTGAAACGATCCCTCCCGGCTATTATCTCCTTGGTGGGATAATACCCGTTATACCACGTAGATCTGTTTGGATCGAGATTGCACGGTGGTCCACGGTAATCAACCCCGGCACAGGCAAACAACCCACAAAGCAAGTGACCGCAAAACAGGAGCTCGCGATCTGTTCGTTAAATAAGGAAAGTTGTAATTTTTCTTTATTTGTTTTGAATTTCGTTGTAACCGGCTCTTATAAAAAGACCGGATCTTTGTAAACGCAAAAAGTTGTTAACATTGAGTGCAATGAGTTCGTCAATGAAGAAGAATCTGATTTTTCCCGCGAACAGCCATGAGCTCGGCACCAATGCAAGAAAGGACCCATACTAGAACAAGTACGACTGGTAACCTTTCTGTCCATACACCTCCTCCAACTGTTACGGACTACTAGGGCTTTATACCAACGGGACTTGGTTGCAACCCAAATATACCTAGTACAATCCCCAACAAATAACAATTACCTTCCGATGATGCCTCCTCGGAAAGCCCCCCAATGCCTGACTGAACACCTCCAATAAGACCCCTCGATCGATGGATAGAAGTGCTGAACTCCACCTCAGTCTGTTCGCTCATCCCAATGTGCTCACAGGACTTTAATCTGCAGGTCATAGCACTCCTCAACAATCTGTGCGCGGTATAACTAACAATATATCCCAGCACCAAACAATGCCACAGTCTAACCATAGAAGTAGTCAGTGCCCTATCAACTACCGTGCTCCCAAGCAGATAATACAAGTTACTCCGTCTGACGCTCTTCATCACAATCATGGACCCCGATATGACCTTCAAGCGAGAATCTGCCAAGGTCACCCTATAGCCTTATGCCTCCAATACCCCAAGTGAAATGATGTTCTTCCTCAGTTGAGGAACGAACCTCACATCAGCTAACTCCCGGATCATCCCATCACTCATCCGAATTTGAACGGTACTAATACCACCAATAGGGCATCTGTGATCATTACCCATGAGAACAGCATCCCCTCTTTCCAATTCCTGAAAGCTGGAGAACCAATCCCTTCTAGGGCATATGTGGTAAGTAGCACCAGAATCCAACATCCACTCGATGGAGTCGGCAACATCAACTGACGGAAGAGCTGGGCACGAATAGCCCGAAGAATCTGAATCTAAAACATCGCCACTAGCCTTGGCAACATTCACCTCTGAAGCTTGAATAGCTTTCCCTTTATTCTTCACAGCTTGCAATTTTGGGCATTCGGCTTTCCAATATTCATCCTCTCTACAAAAGGCACACTGATTCCTACCAACTGCAGGATACCCCCTCTAGACTAAGACCTTCTTCCACGATTTGAACTTCTAGCTCTTGCAACTAATGCCCCCGCAACCGGCTCAATAGAAGTCTCCTTGTCCTTCTTTCGAAGTTGATAATTCACAAGGGCTGCGGTGACCTCACTATACGAAAGAGATGCCTTCCTATTAATAAGAGTGAGGACGAATGTCTCATATTCCTCGTCGGGCAAGGAACTCAATAACAACAATGCCTTGTCCTCATCTTCAACAATGACATCTACATTCGCCAAATCTGCAAGTAGCTTCGTGTAGTGGTTCATGTGATCACTAATGGATATCCCCTTCTTCAATTGGAAGCGATAAAGCCTCCTCTTCAAATGCAAGTGATTTTCGACGCTCTTCGTCAAATATTTTCCCTCTAGGACCTCCCAAATCTTCTTTGCCGAAGTTTCATTCATCACATCATATTTTAGATCTTGGGTAAGGCAAGACCTAATCACACCACACGCCGTTCTATTCATTTTATTCCAAACCTTTTCATCAACGTCGGCTGGTTTTCCGTCCAACTCCAATGTATCTTTTAAATTTTGCGCATTTAGCGCATCCATGAAGGGCACCAAAAATAAGGGAATTATGTTTGAAAGACAACCTGAAGAGGCGTGCATCACTGGTTTCGTTGATTTTGACTACGCAGGAGATTTAGACAAGAGAAGATCCACAACGAGATACGTTTTCACTTGTAGTGGATAACTTACATCTTGGAGATCCATGCTACAATCCATCAGTGCATTGTCTACCACAGAAGTCGAGTACATGGCATTAACGGAAGCTGCGAAGGAAGCCATATGGCTCAAGGGCTTAGCAAGTGATTTGGGTCTAAATCAAAACTCTGTGAAAATTCAATGTGACAGCCAGAGTGCTATTTGTCTTGCGAAGAATCAGGTATTTCATGCAAGGACAAAACACATTGAAGTGCGCTATCATTGGATTCGTGATTGGCTCATGACAGGAGAGGTCGATGTGAAGAAAGTTCATACAAATGAGAATGCAGCAGATTTTCTCACTAAACCTGTTACGGCTGTTTTCGTCAAAAGTCTGTTTTGTTGTCGAATTCATTATATCTTCTTTTGATTACAACAAATTCAAAGGGATAGTCTTTTTATAAGACTTCTTTTGCACAACAAAGCGAAAATTACAACTTTTGAGAAAATAACACAATAGCTGTTTATCAACTACTGCTTTTGTGGGACTTTGCCTGTGTCGGGAGCGCTTTAGCTCGTGGACCACCGAATCACAGATCGTGAAGAGGGGTTACTGATTCTTCCTTTGTTTATTGAAGTGAGAATGTGAAACGAAGATCTTATCAAAGTAAGATAGTCGTTCTTCTTAAGATCAAGTCAAAGCTTGAACTCAAGGAATTGCTTCAAGAACTCAAATTTCTGCTCTCTCTGCTCTGGATTGCTCTCATAAATGCTTGATCCTCGTCAGAAGTGACCCTAGGAGGGTATTTATAGCCTCTGGGATACGTAACTGAAAAAACACAACTCAATGAAGAAGTTAGCTGGCGAGACAGTGTTTACTGTCTCGCTGGCTGAGACAGTGTTTGCTGTCTCGCCCAGCGAGATAGTAAATTTGCTGTCTCGTCCCGCGAGACAGTAAATACTGTCTCGAAAAATGAATATTCTTGGCAGTTTTCGCTGTAACTGCCTTCCCATGTTTCAAACTCTGTTATTTTGGCAGTTATTCACGTGATTTTCGCCCACGATGGTTCCCACGTCCTTTGGCAGTTAATGGACACGTGTAGGGCAGTTATCAAGGCAATTTTAACTATTTTAACACTGTCTCGCTGGCGAGACAGTAAACACTGTCTCGCTGGCGAGACAGCAAAGACTGTCTCGCTGGCGAGACAGCAAAGACTGTCTCGCTAGCGAGACAGTAAACATTGTCTCGCTGGCGAGACAGTTCATATCTGTCTTGATTTTTCTCCTAAGACAGTATGATGTGAATTTTGGACGATCTTCTCCATGTTTGGATATCTATTAACATTTTTTGACGCCTACAGATACCCCCTCCAAAGTATTTCAGACTCATTCTTTTATAGAGGAGTCTGGGATACTTTGGATAAAATAGATTTTACTTACGATCCCTTCAATGCTTGGTTGGGTAGATCGTGTGGAAGGACTTGTAAATAGCTTCAACTCTTGATCTCTTCTTCTTTTAGTCTATTCAGTTCTTTGTAGAATAGCTAATGTTTTCCCGGCGTCGCGTTTATCGCTTGACCGTTGTCGAGATCTTGAATCGAAGCTGGTACTTGTTCTTGTAGGTTTAGTTTTTATCACTGAATTGATACATCCATTGAGAACCCATCAGGTTATCCTTAAGAATATTCAGATTAATATTCTCTAGAAACTTCTTGTTGAGGGTAGGGAAACAGTTTAGACTCGTGTACCCATTGGAGTATTCATGTGTGTCGAAACAGCACATCAAAATGATCGTTGCCATTTCATAATATGAGACAGCTCATACTGTCTTGTGGTGCGGGACAGTATATACTGTCTCGCGTTGCGAGACAGTATATGCTGTCTCGCTGTGCGAGACAGTATTTTCTGTCTCGCACGGCGAGACAGTGAAGTCTGTCTCGCTTCGGCGAGTCGGGGTTATAAAACCCCGACTTAGGGTTTTTCAGAGGCTTTTTCACGTCGGCTTTTCCAGCGATTTCTTGGTGATTTCTGGGCGATTTCTTGCAAGTTTTCGACTTCCCTTTGCTCTCCTTGCTTCTGATTTGGGTGAGGTTGTTGTTTGGGGGAGATTTCACTCGGATTTCTGAAGGTTTGTTCACCCTCTTTCTTCAAAATCTCAACTTTCTTTGACTATGATTCTGCATGTAATATTTCTGGCGTATATTGTGATATATTTGGTGTTATCCTTGTTGATTCTGAGCCCAAAACCCTAATTTTCTTATTGGGTTTCAATGTAGTTTGTGCACTCATGATGTCGCCGCGTCGATCCAGAGGTTCCCGAGGCCGTTCGACTGCTTAGTCCCCTGAAGAGGCTGCTCCTGTTGCCGCTTCGCATGGGGGTACGTTTCTTTCACCCTTTCACGAATTTAAATATTGTATTTCGTCAGTTTCTTGCGTGAATATCTGAATTTGTATGCAGATCCTCGTTTGTATCCTTTGAGATACCTTCGAGAAGAGCCGGTATCCTCCTTTGAGGGGATCGACGCTTAAAAGTGTTTGTTTTGCTTGGACAAAACGCACTTCAGAACATACAGGGGCGATTTCATATCGTCCCACATGTGTTGAAAGGGTTTTGGTATACCGTTATAATGCCCGTGTATAGTAACGCATATTTCCTTTATACATGTGGTAGATGAAAAATCGTCACACCTGTTACGAGATAGCGACTATATCTTATAGAGTAAGATATACCGCTTCCTCTAAAATTTTAGGACCATCCTTACACAATTTATGTGTATCTCTCTTATCAGTCCATTTTCCTTCTACGATCTTCACCGTTGACGAAGTTACGGGCCAAAGCAGCGCTACCCATTCTTATTATGAGGGGCTACCGTTAATCGAGTCTGCTCCTCAATTCAAGTCAGATTACAGCGAAGGAGCCAGAGAACTGATTCAACGGGGTAGTTGCCGTATTCTGCGACGACTAATAACGGACACCACTTTGATCTCGGAGCAAGATGAAAATCAATGCATAAGGAAGCCGGATTTCTTATTTGGTGACTCCGTAAAGGATCCGGAGATCGCATTCTGTAGGCCTGCACAATGGTTGCATCAAAGCGGGTCTTCATTCTTATATCTGCCTTGGATTCCTCGGAAACACTCGCTTTTACAATTCAGAAACCTATCTGTTGGACGCGAAATGTTCTGGAGGTTAACCGAAAATCACGAACGCATTCACTGTGGTTTCATTGGGAAGGAGGCCACCCCAGATTCCAGTGAGAGAGCTTCTGTGCGAGGACTTCATCCAGGCATCTTAGGCCAGGACAACATCCCTCAGAACGAGACAGCTGCGCAAGCCAACACCGTGAAGAACAGGTTAGCGGCAGGGGGGAAGAAATTACCCCACGAGAATTTCAGGTGTTATGGATGGGTCCACTATTCCGGAGATAAGTGGTGGACCAGAATGACACGGTATGTGTTGAACCGATGGGGGCGGGAATTAGCAGAACTAGGGTTGTCAACCCCAATTCGTGCCACCATGTATGGTCTGTAGATTAGTGTAGGTCATTTCCTCTGCTTGTTCGAGACCTACAACCCTGACACTAACACATTCTTCATCAAGAATGGGGAACTCGGGTTACCACTGCACGAGATGATGAAGGTGTCTGGTCTGCCCCTAGGAGATGTTCCATATCAGGAATTCTTCCCAACCACCAGTCAGTTAAACAAGATGAAAGATCGATCAGCTGTAACCCACAACACTCTATGGGAACTGACTTGTCATTACCATATAGCCATGGCTGAGATGGAGACTAAAGCTAGGAAGAAAGCTCCCCAGATCAGCTTGAAGCAATTTGCTGATTATCTGTTCAAGAACCTGGATAATCGTTCAGTGGATGTGTGTGAACTATCTCCTTTAACCCCGAATGAAATCAACCGGCTGTTGGAGAAAACGAACGCACAGTCTTACACTTCTCACTCGGAAGATGGATTCCCCCATGGCACCAAGTTCCGTTCTTTTCTGTGGCAAGCTGGTGTTCCGATTAATTCCACCACTCTGCTAGCTGGTTTCCTGGCTTTATGGTTAAAAAGGTGCGTAGGTCCTCATCAGTCTTCTGATGCTATGCCGATGGAAGTGTTGTACCCAGCCGTCCAGTTGGCTACAGGTCGCAAATTATCCTTGCTTCCTGCTATGGTGGCTGATATTCACAGTGGGTTACGGCAAATAATCTCCGTATTTACTCAAGAGAAAAAGAAACCCTCTGCCAATGTCCCCGTTCCGAAGCTGGAGCTACCCTACACTTATCTAATGACTTGGTTAGTCCTTCATCGGCCAGATTTGATGGAAGCTCCCGAGACGGTGGATCCTAATCTCCCTCTGTTGCAGAATCTTGAGGGTTGTAGATGGGTCAAGCATCGATGGGCGGACATAACGAGACACTTTAAGGTTCACAAATGTTGGGAGTTCTTTCCCTGTTTCCCTCGATTCTCCGGTACGTACAACACGACCTTACTGGATGCTAAGGACCCAAGATAGAATCGCACCATCCTAGATGTCGGATGCTTCAGATGGCTGATGAACATTTGCCCAGGTTATCTTTAATTTGTTTAGGGTGAGAGATATTTGTCATATTGAACCTTATCTTCCATGTCGATTTGCTCGCCAATTCGGCTATGATCAGATTTATGTCGGCAACCCGAATCGTCACCTTAGCTTTCGAGGAGGACTTATCGACGGAGCGAGAGCCTGGTTCTGGAGCATCGCTGGCTACACGAGTGCGGAGTTCGATCTCCCTTTGGAAAGACCGCCTCTATGGATGACTTTTCTATTTTGCAAGTGGTTGATCGCTGCCAACATCGTCACCCGGTATAGGAGAAGGTCAGAATCAGAAGAAGAGACAGTCCCGCGGCGCACAAGAGGAGCGACCCGTGAAGCTATAACTTCGCCCCAAAAGAAAGAGGCCGCTGAATCATCGAGGAAAGGCAAAGAACCGGCCTGTTCAGCTGGTAGTGAAGAAGAATTTGACTCTGAGGAAACAGAGACTTCTGAGGAGGAGGGTGAGACCGACTCGAGTTCTGATGAAATAGCTGGTCTCCCTGATTCATTCTTTGAGAGGGGACTTGTGCGTCCATCTATCCCGCCTACTCAACCACCAGATGCTCTGAGAAGAAAGAGAGAAAGAGTCGTTATGACTCACCCCAATCGGATGACGGTGGAAGTCCTTAGTGGTGATGAAGAGGATGAGGAAGATACAGTGCCTCTTACTCTTCGGCAAAGATCTCGCCCTTCTGCGCAAGCTCAAACCCAGGTCTCTCCCAAAGCTGAATTACGTACCAAACATCGTCACGAAGGCCCTAGAATCTAGGATGAGGCACGTCCGCTGAAAAGACGAAAGAAAGCCGCCTCCAAGCCTCGTGTTCATCTTCCCGCTGTAGAGGAGACGTCTGATCATAGCGCTTCTTCCGCAGAACAAGGTAAAAATTCGTCTTCATTCTCACTTATTTGCTCTTATCGGGCTTATCTTATACTCAATCCTTGCAGGGAGTCAAGAAGAGGGAGAATTTCGGGCTGATGCTGCTTCTCCTGGCGGTCTGGAAACTGAGGAACCCAGTTTCGTCCAACAGATGCAGGATGCTATGAGGGATGAAATAGCTGGTGTTTCACCGACTTCAGACATTAACCCCTCGGCTCAAGATACAGGTACTGATCTTTCCCCGTTCGGAAGAGAATTCCAAGAAATGAATGAGTCGTGACGTGTACCTCCTCTAACGACTTGTGTGCTTTGTATTCTTTTAGTTAAACTAAAAGAAGTGGGTGCCAGTAGTGAGGCTCTTGAATCCATCCCGATCAACGAAGGTAAAGTTAATCTTCGTCTTGAACAACTTCGTTTAAATTCATATATTATTTATGATTCAACGCATCCTGTAGATGTCATAATGAATGCACCATCTGAAGGAGAGACTACCCATACCCCTAAAGTCGACGATCTTAACGATTTCAACCTGGATCTGGATATCTCAGAGGACGACCATCAGAAGATCTCCGATTTATTATCGGGGAAAGTTTCTGGTGCAGCTACAGAATCAGTAGTTGGAGCTGGTTTAACAGAAGCATGTCCTTCTGAGAGTAAGGCTTCCATTCTGCAAACTCTGTATCATATATATATATATATATATATACTTGATTAATCGTGTAAGTGTTCGAATTATAGGACCAGTTGCCAGAACTGATACAGCTATAATTGCTGGGACTTACGATCAACTTGAGGGTCGTGATCTTTCGTCATGGGTAGGAACCGAAGTTGATCTTCAATCATCTATTCCTGAATCTCAACCTGCTACTCCTATAGACCCCATGATGATAGAAGTCACTGTCACTCCTCAAATCAGTCCGGTCGCAACAAAAACGAGACCAACTGAAGAAGTTGGTACGTCAGCTGATGTTGTGCCTGGAATTGGTGAGTTTTAACCCTCATTCGTTTCAAGTTTCTGATTACCATTCCATCATACTCATTGCGATTCTCTTGTTTGCAGAATATTCTCCCAGGGAACCTCTTAACTTGGACCCGAAGTTCTCTGAGGTTGAAGTTGAGAAATCTCCTGATGTAGTAGGTACGTCAAAGGCTGTCATTCCTGAACCAACTTTGGCTACTCAGGAGGCCGGACCACCACTATTAGATGAACAAAGTCATGCTGAAGGCTCTCTTGTTAAACTTGGTATGCTTCAGCTCGTTGTTGTGTATACATATATATATGTTCTATACTGACTTATTTGCCCTCATCACAGCTCATTCATCATTATCAGATCGTATCCAAGCATTATTGACCGACGAAGATCCGGATAAAGCTGTCATTTGCTCTGATCTCCAAGGCTTTGTCTCTTTTTTGAATACCATGGTTGATCGCATTCTTTTCAAAGGATTACCTTTAGAGAATTTTAAGAGGCCTCTTGATCGCTACATATCAGAAATCAGAGAGGGGGGATATAATGAGTTAGTCGATTCGATTAATGCTTATTCGGTTGACTTGAAGCAACATGTTGAACTTCTGAAGGATCTTCGCACTAAAGGCATACCCTTCTATATTGCCTCTCATATGGACTCCAGGTTGCAAGCGTGGTGTGATTCTCAAAAATCTGCCAACTCTGAACTCCAAAAGTTAAGAGCCCGCAGTCATCAACTTAGGGTGCATATCGCCAAGAGAACACATGCTAAGGTCGATCTATGCCGGGATTTAGAGTCGAACCAAGCTGAAATAGACCGCCTAGAAGAGCAACTTGCAAAAGCCAAGGATGCTCGTGAAATTTTGGAATCTGAGTTGATGAAGACAACTCAAATGGAAGAAAACCTGTTTCAGCAATTGACTATTCAGGATAAGCGACTTGCTGAGAAGGAACAAGAGGTTGCCGAACTTCAAGGTGTTGACGAAGAAGCCTTCAGAGTTAAACTGACCGCTGAGCTTGAACAGGCTTATGCGATAGAGCTTTCAAAACTAGAAGATCAAATTCATTAATATAAACTTTTGTAATTGGAGAACATGTATATATTTTTTTTGTTTGAACGTTTTCAGTCAATATAACGAACCCTTTTGCTCATTGAGATTTTATTATGATTACTCATTCTTGTTTAGAATAAATAACCATAATACTTATAGGATTTTTGGCAAATCCTCAGCCATCAACGGATTTGATATGTCTTTACCGACTACCGTTTGAATCGGGCTAGTATGTGAATTATCTAAGTCCGTTTCACATATAACGTTGGGCTAAAAGACTTAAACTCTTTTAGACTTTAAACTACAGCATTGAATGTGTAGGCTACATGTGTTAGATGTAGGCTTATCTCTAATAAGGGATAGAGATAACATCCCCCATGCGTGAATGACATGGATTTTAAAGTGCGAATAGGTAGCATTTTCTATGTATGAAAACGAACCCAAGTTTGTGAAGAAGGAATTGGATATTCCAGCTTTCAATCTCTTGTTTATTGGTAGAGATAAACCCAGAATCGGAGAGGGAGAATTTTATATTCTATCTTCTGGTCTCTTATTTGTTGGTAGAGATAAACCCAGAATTGAAGAGGAATAATTTCATATTCCGTCTCCTGGTCTCTTGTTTGTTGGTAGAGATAAACCCAGAATCGGAGAGGAAGAATTTTATATTCTATCTCCTGGTCTCTTGTTTGTTGGTAGAGATAAACCCAGAATCGGAGAGGAAGAATTTTATATTCTATCTCCTGGTCCAAAGGAAACTCAGAGTGGGATCTCCACTTAGAGAATCCGGATTGGTTTGAATAATCCTAACTGTCATAAGGTTTAATTATTCAGTTTGTGGACCTCTCGTTCATGGAACGAATCGAGAGGAGATTTTGGTTTTGGTCCTAACTGTAGGAAGGTTTGACCAAGTGGGGGTTTTGAGATGATCCTAACTGTTTAAAGGTTTGATCACTCGATTTGTAGACCTCTTGTTCATGGAACGAATCGAGAGGGGATTTTGGTTGTGGTCCTAACTGTAGTAAGGTTTGACCAAATGATGAATAGGAGTATGGTACAAATAACAATGAGTTTGTTGATTTGTACAAACTATTCGGTGGGAAATTTTGATTTCAAATATAAGAATTCGACATAAAATAACTTGTCGACTGATGCAGAACGATGACCATCATTGGTCGATCTGATTGGTGGGGTTTCATGGTGTGGGGTTACGAATCATCGAGTTTCCCTTTCCATGATCGCATTACAGGGTTTTGTGAGGAAAGATTAATTGTCATTAAATCTCATCTCAACAAAAGTGGTAAGAGAATCTTAATCATTTTTATCACGATTAAGAATAGACTATTCACATGATCAGTTTCCATTTAGGATAATCAACTGATATCGGGTTATCCTAAAATATCCTGTACAGGATTCTCTAGGAACTTCCCGTTTTACATAGGTTATCCTGAATGTATTACGGATAATACTATTTCAGGAACTTCCCATTTATCGGCATCATTAATTTGCTGCCATCCTGAGTAATCAGGCGATATGCACCGTTTGAATAAACTGTTTCTATCACAAACGGCCCTTCCCATTTAGGTTTAAATTTTCCTTTCTTCTTAGAGGTGAGAATCATAGGTCTTCGAACAGCAAGAACCAGATCTCCTTCTTTAAAACTTTAGCGTCGGACCCTTTTATCAAAAGCCCGGGAAATTCTAGCTTGATAAAACTCGATCTGTTGTTGAGCTTCCAAGCGCTTTTCATCTAACATCTCTAATTCCTCGAGACGTTTCTGATGATGTTCTTCCGTCGTCATTCCCGTTGCGAGAGCGACACGGAGGGAAGGAATCTGTATTTCCAATGGAAGAACAGCTTCACATCCATATGTTAAGGCATATGGGGTTGTTCCGGTTGGTGTACGGACAGTTGTGCGATAAGCCCATAGGGCTTCACCAAGTTTGTCGTCCCAATCTCGTTTATTGGTTTTCACCAATTTTGCCAGAATTTTGATGATAGTCTTGTTAAAAGCTTTGGCCAATCCGTTAGCTGTGGGATTATAAGCCGTCGATGAAACGTCTTTAATCCCGAATTTACCGCAGAATTTGATGAATGCGTTGCTCACGAATTGAGGACCATTATCGTGTACTATTCGCCTGGGAACACCATACCGATATATGATATGGTGTTTGATAAACTTGATAACATCACTCGTCTTTACTTCTCTAAGTGGAACAGCTTCTGCCCATTTTGAGAAATAATCGATGATTGCCAAAATAAAACGGTCCCCTTTAACCGAAGGTGGGAAAATAGGACATACGATATCCATGCCCCAAGTTTCGAATGGCCATGATGTTGCCGATGGGTGTAAATACTCAGGAGGTTGGTGCATATAATTTGCGTGTAACTGACACACTTCACATCGTCGTGCGTAGTCGACTATGTCTTTTACCATAGTTGGCCAGTAATATCCGATTCTCCTAAGTCGATCACAGAGTTTAGGACCGGGCTGATGTGCACCGCATATCCCGTCATGCGCTTCTTTGAGTGCTTGTTCTGCTTCTTTGCCGGAGAGACAACGGAGTAAAAGACCGTCGTACGATCGTCGATACAACATTTGTGCTGTGGCGTTGTAGTAAAATATCGGCGCTCTTCGCCGAATCGATTCCCTTTCTCTCACATCTTCAGGTAATATACCATGTAGGACATAGTCGATAATGGGAAAACGCCAATCTCGAACTTCGGGTTCAACTCCTGTTGAGTATGCTTCTTTAACACTAGAATCGTAGATTAGAACAATAAGCTGGTGAGTCCTCACTGTAATCAGTTGCTCTGTTTCGGGAGGTTGAGCCAAGGATAACGACAATGCCGCCAATGCGTCTGCATACGCGTTCTGGAGACGTGGAACGTACTCGATGAAAAATCCTTCAAACGAGTTTGCCATTTCGGTGGCCACCTGGTGGTATGGAATCAGGTCTCGATTTCTGACTTCATACTCTCCTCGTATTTGATTAATTACCAGTTGAGAATCCCCAAAAGCTTCAAGGTATTCGACCCCCAGCTCTTTGGCAAAATTGAGTCCAATTATCAATTCATTATACTCAGCCACGTTATTAGAGCATGGTTCGGTCAGTGAATATGCTCTAGGCAAGACATGCTTTTCCGGGGAAACTAAAACGACCCCCACTCCTGAGGAGATTTTAGAACATCCGGGTGCACTTGCCACGTTGGTTGCTCGGGAAGCTCCATCGAAGTATAATTGCCATACTTATTGATGTGAGGTGGTATTAACTTCGTGAGTTTCATCTGGCAGATCGTCGTATAATTCGACTACATCCTTCGTAGGATTTTCCGTCAAAAGATCGCAAATAGCTCGTCCTTTAACTGATTTTTGTTGTTTAAAGTACAAGTCGTATTGCGATAAGAGTAAGGCCCATCTAGCTAAACGCCAATTCATGGATGCCGGTTGGGTCATGAATACTCGAATAGGGTTTATGTTGAAAATGACATAAATTGTCTGTCCAACTAAATAATGTCGCATTTTCTGGATTGCGAATACCAAGGCAAGGCATTCTTTCTCGATCATCGGATAACGAGATTCAGCTCCTACCAGTGTGCGACTCAGATAATACACTGCTTGCTCGTGACCGTTATCGTCGTCTTGTGCAAGTAACGCACTTAACGAATGGCTCGTCGCTTTGACGTAAATCAAAAACGGTCTGCCCGATTTTGGTGCAACGAGAATAGGTGGGTTCGCCAGATATGTTTTAATATCTTTGAACGCCTTCTGACATGCTTCATCCCAAATGAACGACACGCCCTTTTTTGTGAGTTTAGAGAACGGTTGACATTTTCCGGACAGGTTTGAGATAAACCGACGGATATATGCCAATCGACCTTGTAATCCCCTGAGTTCTTTAAGATTTCTCGGGGGTTGTAGCTCATGTATCACCTTCACTTTATCGGGATCGATATGGATACCTTTTGTGGTGACGACGAATCCAAGAAATTTACCGCTCGACATTCCAAGGAAGGATTTAGTCGGGTTTATTTTTAGCTGATGACTTCTCATAAGATCGAACATCGTCTTTAAATCATTAATGTGGTCGTTTTTGTCACGGCTCTTAACGACCAGGTCATTAACATAGCATTCGACAGTCTTCCGAAGATGCTCTTGAAATATCTTCGTCATTGCTCATTGGTACGTAGCGCCGGCGTTCTTTAATCTGAACGGCATAACAGTATAACAAAATGCACCAAGGGGTGTCCTGAATGCTGTATGCTTTTCATCGTTTGGATGCATCTTGATCTAATTATATCCCGAAAATCCATCCATAAACGACATTCTCTCAAACCCGCACGTATTGTCAATGATGACGTCTGTAATGGGTAGAGGAAAATCGTCTTTAGGACATGCGGTATTCAGATCTCTAAAGTCAATGCAAATTCTGATTTTCCCATTCTTTTTAAGAACTGGAACTATATTAGCCAACCAATCAGGGTGTTGTTCTTCTCTGACAAAGCCTGAATCGATTAATTTTTTGACTTCAACTTCTATTGCCTCCATAATTTGTGGACGAAACCATCTTTGTTGTTGCTTGACAGGTTTAGCATCCGATTTTATGTTGAGGCTGTGCATTGCTATGTTTGGGTCGAGTCCCGGCATATCTTCGTAATTCTAAGCGAAAACGTCGATATACTCTCTAACGAGGGCGATTAGTTCCTCTTTTTCATCCGGTGGAAGATCACCGCTGATAAATATAGGTTTCGGATTAACTTCATCACCCATATTAATTTGGACTACCTTATCCTCTGTAGGAGGTTCCCTTTGCTCAAACCGATCGCCATACTGGATATTCATATAATGCATCCAGGGATCTTCCCAAATAGGCAATTGATCGTCTTCTTCGGTTGTGGAAGGATCAACCGTCGCCATGTTCGACATTAAGGCCTTGAATTTCTCTCCAATGCTCACGTCAGAATCCCACATTGAAGTATCGGATGAATGCCCACTCTCATTTCTCAGTTGGCTAATGATCTGCTGGCAATATTCGTCATCAGATGACGAAGCATAACCTAAACCTCTTTTATGATTGTAATAATTGTCTGGTTTTCCTTTTGGTACATAAGTAGGACGGGGTGGAACCCTGACTCCTTGACCAAAATGAAGACCTTCACCGAGCGAGAGGTTATAGCCTTGTCTCGTCATGTAACCATTTGCTTGTGAACTATACCGGGAGAAATGTCGCCCCGGCTCTTCATCGTCCGAGTTGCTGTCCAAGAAAAGATCAGGAGTTGGGGATGGATCCCCTTTTCCAAAAATTATTTCTTTCTCACCCCCTGTCTTTGCAGGTAGGATTACCGTTGTCCCGGCTGAATTTTGTAGATATTTCGTCGTCGTGCAAGACGAGCGAAGTGGCATGTGTAGGTTAGGATTGTCATACAATTCCTGCATTACATTATCAAAGCCAGGCGAGTACTCTAAATCATCCTTTATTATTTCATCGGCAAGTTGCCAGTTACAACTTTCGTCCGACGATTCATCACCATCAAGATCGATTACAGGAGGTTCAATGTCATTTAGTACAAGACCTTCACTATAATCGAGCCCGGCTTCGGTATCAGCTTCTTCTCCGCTGTCCGTGCCATGGGCCGATGGTTCAGTATCGGACTCAGCACCATAAAGAAGGGAGTCAGTAAAGTAATTTTCTAACCCCTTGAATGGTTGCTTATCCGCGACCACCGTCTTGACCTCCTCATTAGTGTCGACATATTTCAAACACTGATGGAGGGTGAAGGGAACTATAAGATTACCGTGGATCCATGGACGACCCAACAGTAAGTTATAGGAAGTCTCCGCATCGATCACATAGCAGGTGACTTCAGACTTCAAATCTCTGAGTTGACAATTCACCCGGATTTTTCCCAACGGTCTTAACCCACTAGTATTAAACCCGTAGATGACCGTTCCTGTGGAGGCTAACTTGCTGGCGGGAATCCCAAGGTGGTACATCAACCGAAGCGGCATGATGCTAACAGCAGAACCCGGATCGACTTGAATCCGGTTGACAACGCTCGAACCGATATATCCAGTAAAATATAACGGTCTATCATGTTTCGAATTCCTGACTTGCATATCTTATTTTGTGAAAGCAATGCAAGGGAATTTGGTGGCTGCCAGATTGCAATGCTGCACCGACGACTCTGGCTCTTCAGGAGTTAGCTTGATTTGAGTGAGGAATACTTCAGAATCAGCCAAGGCTTCTTGTAAAGCTTCCCTGGTTTCTTTCGAGAGGCGCAACAACTCGTATAGCGTGATCCTTGCTGGGATATTAGCTAACTGAGTCATGACGTCGAAGCGGTATGGAGTATTTGAGCTTTTCGGTTTGTCTCGTCCAATCGGTCGATTGAAACGAGACTGCTTCGGAGGTTAAACTTCTTTGGGTTGAGGTTCCTTCTCTTTCTGCTTAACAACTTTCTGAGGTTTCTCGGTTGCTATGGGTGGAGTTGTAACCACCCCCAGTTCTTTTAACGTTTTGGTAGGTACAGCTCTCTCTACCCCCTGCTCGGCTAATTGCTCGGATGCGCTTGGGTAGTTAAAACTGTATTCGTTTCCACTTCTAGTAGCGAAAACCTCCTTTTCTTCATTAGAAAGTGGTAAAGCTGCTATCTCTTCGTCGTTTTTCTCAGAAATCGCCGAGACCCCGTAACAAGACTTCTCCTTTCCCTTGCCTTTCGACTTCTTCTTCGGCGTGGGTGTCGTCCACTGTTCATCTTCAAGCAAATCCGGATAAACCCAAAGGATTTCGCCATTAGGGGTCGTGTGTGACACTAGTCCTTTTTGGCGTTGTCCATGAGGGTCATCGTTGATGGTTTGCATCTTAACTTTTGACTCTGGTTCGGCTTGAAACCAGGACAAAGGAACCGATCCGAAGCTAATAGAGACCGCGTTTGCGCCCACCTTCTTCTCCTTTGGCTTCGGCGTCACAATACCAACATCAATTAAGGTTTGTATTTTGTCTTTTAAGACATAACACGCCTTAGTGGGATGGTGGACCCTCCTGTGATATGCACAATATTTTGGGTCATTAGTCTTCTTCGCTTCTTCTTGGTTTGTGGCCGGTGGAAGCTTGATCTTATTGTTATCCAGCAGGTATTTGAAGATAACTGGAACTTCATCATCTTTGAATGAATATTCCTTCGGAAATCTGGGCTCAGAAGTTTTAAACTGTTTTTGAGGCTGCTGATTTTGATTTGGCGCCAACTGGAATGATGACTGCTGTGGTTGTTATTACGGCGGCTGTTGTGATGTTTGATGCGCGTCCACAGCGGCTACGGATCCCCTTCCTCTGCCTCGAGGATTGAAGTTCTGTTTTTGATTTTGATTGTTAGCTGGTGGCTGACCCCTCTCCAGATTTCTTCTCTTGAGAAACCGTTCAGCTTGCTCACCTCTAACCTTCAACTCCTTCCAAGTTTTAGAGGGTACAACTCCCATGACCTCTAATACATCTAATGATAAGTTATTGTGACATGTCTGTAAGATGAATTCTTTGGTGAGTGGATCTCGACAATTCACCGCTTTGTTCCGGAACCGTTTGATAAAAACGTCAACCGACTCCCTATTTTTCTGCTTTTCGTCCAACAACGTGCCAATGGAGACCTCCGTGTCGTCGTCGAAGAAATTAGTAAGGAACAATTCTTCCATATCTCCCCAGCTAGTGATGCTTCCGGGTTTCAGGCGTCGGTACCAATCGAAGGCAGGCCCACGGAGGGTTCCTACGAATGACCGAACCATCAGGGCTTCATTCCCTGATATCGCGCCGAGATGTGACTTGAAATAAATCAAGTGCTGAGTTGGTGAACCCCTGCCATCAAAAGGAGTAAAGTTAATCAAATTAAATTTTGGGGGATAAGGAATCAAATCTCACTCCCTCGGGTATGGGTATGGAATGCCCGTCTTCTTCACTTCTTGGGCCATCATCAGAGCATTGACTTTGCTCTCAAGATCCTGCATCTTCTTGTCTTCTTCCTCATCCTTCTTCAAGTACATTTGAGGAGGTTGAGTGGCTGATTTTGATGGACCGCTTTCAGAATTGTCTTTGTCGGGAGGAGGATCAGCGAAAATAGTCTCGTCTTCTTTGCCATCATCTACAGTTATATGCACAGGTCTAGCGTTACGTTGACTGGACTCTACCTTCTGGCTAGACTCCGGTTGATGTTGTTGAGCTTGCAAATCTCGCATTTGTTGCATCGTCAACTCCATCTCAGTTTTGATCTCAGCTCTGATTTCCTCGCGTTGTTTGGCCAACGCTTCCTGTAGTATCTGAGCTAATTGATCTGGTGTGATGGCGAATGATTCTCTGGCTTGCCCAACACTAGACGTGGTGCTGTCTGAAGCAATGGCCGAACAAGTATCTGACAATTCCTCATCCGACGATAATCCTTCATGCATTCTTTTATAGTCTCGGCGCCGGTTGGCCCTTCGTTGCAACCGCGCCATTCTTTGAGAAAGACCCCGCTCAACTCTTCCTTCTGAAGAGAAATCAGGGTCAGGGTTGACTAAATGCTGTTTTCCTCTGCCAGTCATGTTAATAGTGACCTCAGGGAATTCATCTTGCTGAATTACAGGTCTCTTTTTGTTGAAGCGTCTCACTTTGGGTTTTGGCGTTTCTGTAGACAGTCTTTAAAATACGGAAACACGTTTCGCCCCTGCTTCTGAGCAACTGCATTCCGTCAACACTGCTTTAATAAGTCTCTCGCAAGCGCAATGAGACTCATCTTCTCGGACAATTCTTTTTTTTCGAGTTGTTATTTTGATAGTACAGCTCATCATTGTTATGATTTTAGCAACCTATCTTTTGTTTGGGAACCTTGTTAACATGCACAGGACGACTAGTCGTCGCTTCTGGGCGATCCAAGGTTAAATTTTTAAATACACCCCCTTGCGGGTGTGGAGTCTTCATAGGTCCTAAACGATCATGAACTGATATTCTCTCGTTTTGGACCGGATTAATTCTGACAGGAGGGTGTTTACGACCCCCTGTATAGGAAACCACTAAGGGTTTATTTACCGGATCTGGTTTTTCTTTGACCGGGGTTTTGCCTCGATCGTCAACCGAGGGACCAAGGCGATCCGCCAGAGTGATCTTGAACTTAGATAAATCTGGGCTAACCCAGGGTTTCACTGGTGATGTAGTAGATGGGCCCGGAACAGATGTTTGCGGCGCCTTCGGCATCCAAACTCTACGGTTCTTTGGTGGTTTTTCAGACACCAACTCCTCTTTGATTGCTTGTTTTTGTTGACGAAGAGCGCGGGCACGAGCGGCCTTCACCTTACGCCTTTGTATCCGTTCCTTTAGTGTTGAACGGGCCCTTTTGACGAGGGTCCATTCCTCCGTCGTAAGTTGGGCAGAAATGTGATTATTTTTCCTTTGAGGCAATTGAACCATCTTCTGGTTCCTCGACTTTAGGTCTGCATAATAATGGACCCCGTCGGTCTGTTGCATGGCCTTAGCCAATTGTCGAGCACGGCGCTGGCGTTGTCTCTGACGAGCCCTCTTCGTCAGCACCGGTGAGATATTCATCAGCGACTCCTTAACTGGTGCGGAGTCACTTGGAGCAGAGATGTTGCAGGGAGATTCCTTAACAACAACCTGTAGGCGTCAAAAAATGCTTACAAACATCCAAATACTGCTCAAAGCAAAGAGAAAACGATAAACGACATTCTCTTAATCAGAGAGGATCATTCAAAGGAAGCGAAACAACATTGAAGAACAATGCTGAGGTGCGGCAGCATGTGGTGTCGCGGCTAAAGCGCGGCAACCCATAGTGCCGCGGCTAAGGCACGGCAACCCATGGTGCCGCGGCTAAGGCGCGGCAATCCATAGTGCCGCGGCTATTTTAGAAAGTTGCCCCGACGGTTAAATAAGCTGTTCTACATTGATTTTCAAAGTCCACGTGGCAGTATATCAGAAATGGAACGTGTGCTGACGTGTACAAGCAGTTAAACCACATAAAAAGTGGTTAAAGGTCGTGGGAGAACGGTTTCAAGCATGATGGAACGTGCTGATAACCGCCTCTTTGGCCGCGGCAGCCCACACTGCCGCGCCAATAGCCGCGGCAGTGTCGACTGCAGCGGCCAAAGAGAGTTCATCTGGTCGTTTGTTTCGCCTCCATTTCAACTGCTACCCCTATAAATACCTCCCTAGACACGAAATAAAGGGAGGAGAGCAGATTGGGACAGAAAGGCTTGAGCCTTTGGTGAATTTGAGCAAGAGAGAGAGTCTTCAATCTTCACAAATATTCTCAAACAGTGTTTGGTAATTCCTAGAGATCTAAGCTCTGACTTGATCTTTGGAAGAGTGAACATCTTACATCGATAAGATATTCGCTTCAAATTCTTACTTCGATAAATGAAGAAAGAATCCCCAAACCTTCACGGTTCAATCAGAATCTGTGAATCGGTGGTCCACGGGCTAACGCACCCCCGGCACAGGCAAAGATCCTACACAAGCAGCGATCCAAACAACGATCCTGCGTTTATTTCTAAAAAGTTATAATTTTCATTTTTGTTGTGTAAGAGAGGTCTTATAAAAAGACTATTTCTTTTGAATTTGTTGTAATCGATCGAAGATATAATGAATTCCACAACGAAACCAACTTTTGACGAAAACAAACTGGCGACCACAGTGGGAGCCAACGGTCTCGCTACCGAGACCGTCGTGTCGCAGCCGATCAGGATCCCAGTTGAATCCACGGTCGAGTACGAGTTCGACCAGGCCAAATTTGATGAATATCTTTCATCATCCTCTTCAAGATCTTCTTTGTCTCACAAGTACAAGAGGATCTCGCTATTGAAGAAGGCTTACACGCCAAAGAAGGCTAAAGGTGAAGACTCTCACCCAATTGTTGTCGAGGCCTCCCCTCACAACATTATCCCGGTAATCCCCAAATCCGGAAGCTCTGTTCACGATGATTTCTCTTCAATTGAGGAATCATTTGATCAAAGTTCGCCAACACTGACGAAGAGGGCTCGTCAAAGGCGACGCCAACGTCGCGCTCATCAATTGGCTAAGGCCTTAGAACAAACCGACGGAGTTCGTTGTCACACGGACTTAGAGTCGAGGAGGCATCGAGTGGTTCAGTTGTCTCAACGACCAATCACTCATATCTCTGCTAAACTAACGACAGAAGAATGGATTCTTGTCAAAAGGACTCGTTCGACCCTAAAAGAACGTATACAAAAATGTTGTGCAAAGGCTACTCATGCACGTGCTCTCTTACAACAAAGGAGTGAAGGGAAGAAAGAAACGGTGGCTAGAGAACCACCAAAACTCTGCAAGGTTTGGGTCCCAAAATCTGGAGTTGTGCAAAATCAGCATTCGAAGCCCGTTAAGATGCCATACCCACAAGGGGGTGGTTTTAAACGTGTGACTCCCGACATAACCTTGGATCGCTCAAAGATAATAATAAGTTGTCCTGAGAATGCCAACAAGGTTTTACATCCTCAGAAGAAGACATGTTTATCAAAAGACATCGTTATACCTGGGGTTCATACCAACAGACGATAGGATTTTACGGCAATCATACCGATGAATCGTACTATCAAGCTGGGGGTATGAACAAAACTCGAAAGAGAATTATTCGAGAAATAAGCTCTCGTTGTTCCTGTGCACGTCTTATTAGAGCAGCACTATCAGAATGTGGCTGTTTCAAACGAGGAATCATCCCACAAAGAACCTCAGTGTTCCCGAAACTTTTCACCAAAATGTCGAAGTCCAAACCGAGACATTTCCATAAGAGAAGATTAGGTGTCCAAGATAACGAATTCCCTGAAGTCACCATCAACATGGATGATAAAGGAAAATCTACGCGATATTCAAGTGAATCAAATCCTGACTTTTCCCCGAGAGGAAAAGTCAATTCAAGAATTGCTCAACGGATGTCCCGACTCCAGTTAGGAGCCATCAGACGTAGAGACTACAAGAGAATGCATGAAGGAATGTCATCAGAGGATGAGCTCTCGGACACTTGTTCTGCGATCGCTTCGGATGATACAGTATCTAGCACAGGGCAAACCAAAGAAGTACTCACAATCACCTCTGATCAGTTCGCTCAAATACTTCAAGAGGCTCTAGCCAAGCAACGTGAAGAAATTAGAGCTGAAATGAAGATGGAGATGGAATTGGCTATCCAACAAATGAGAGAGTTGCTAGCTCAACGGCCTCAACCTCCTAAGTCCAATCAGCGAGCTGAATCCAGGCGCCACACTCAGAATGTTGTAGATGACAGTGATCCAGAAGTGGATGAAGTCATTATGACTGATACACCTCCCAATAGCAATAACGCTGGGGGTTGTTTAATGGATCCTCCCAATAACGATATTGGTGGTGGTTTAATAACACCTCTTACAGGGGGTGGTCCAACTCATTCTCCTCAACGTCTTTCGAATGAAGACATAGACGATGACAAGAAAATGAAAGAGCTTAAAAACAAAGTCAACGCTTTGATGACGGCTCAAAAAGTGAAAAAGACGGGTATTCCATGCCCCTATCCAAAAGAATGGGATTCAATTCCATACCCGGCAAAGTTCAATCTGATTGACTTTACACCGTTCGAAGGAAAGAGCTCGCCTACTCAGCACTTGATTTATTTCAAGTCTCATTTGGGCATGATATCTGGAAACGAGGCTTTAATGGTCCGGTCATTCGTTGGCACCCTTCGTGGTCCCGCCTTCGATTGGTATCGACGTCTCAAGCCAGGGAGCATCAATTGCTGGGATGATATAGAAAGTTTGTTCCTCAGCAATTTCTTTGATGATGACACCGAAGTGTCAATCGGAACCCTTCTGGATGAGAAACAAAAAGACGAAGAGACGGTTGATAATTTTATCAAACGCTTCCGTAACAAGTCAATGAATTGCAGAGATCCTGTCACAGAGGAGTTCATCTTGCAGACATGCCATAACAATCTTTCCATCGATGTCCTAGAAGTCCTGGGGGTCGTGCCTTCGACCACTTGGAGAGAATTAAAACTACGTGGCGAACAAGCTGAACACTTTCTTAAAAGAAAGAAAGTTGAGAGAAATCAACCGGCGATATCTACAACCGCTGTGAATGCAACTCTCGATCCGAAATTCCAAAAAGAGTATTCTTTCAAAGATGATGAAGCTCCAACCATCTTGAAATACCTCCTTGTTAACAACAAGATCGAGCTACCGCCTATTAAAGATCAAGAGGGTGTTAAGATGGTTACAGATCCAAACTACTGTGCATACCACAGAAGGGTTCTTCATCCCACCGAGATTTGCTTTGGACTCAAGAACAAGATCCAAGCCTTGATTGACTCTGGCGTCATAATGGTGAAACAAGCCAAGTAAAGACGACTCATACTCCATTGGGTACACGAGTATAAACTGTTTTCCCTAACTCCGATGAGTATACGAGTATAAACTACTTCTCCATGCACTCCAAAGGGTATACGAGTATAAACTATTTTCCGAACCTCCGACTGATATAAGAGGTTTAAAAAAAACTGCTTCCTTAAATTACGCACTCCAATAATATAACCAAATGTGATTAGACTCGGGTTCACCTAAAAGCTGGGGGTGGATATGAGGTTATCATGGCTGAATACGAAGGCAGGAATCAAGACCTGATTCTATATTAAGAACAGCAACATTGCTCACAAACGAGAAGTTCCTGAAAAAAGTACTATTCCTAGTACATTCAGGATAACCTATTTAACGGGAAGTTCCTAGAGAATGCTATATATGGTATTCTTAAGGATAACCCGAAACTAATTGATTATTCAAAGTAAAAAACCAATCATCTGAATAATCCACTCTTAATCATGATAAAAATGATTAAGAACCTCCCGCTGTGGCTATTTAATCATGTCCAAAATAATTAAAACCCTCATACTGTGATTTTCAGAGCACTCTTTCATTGAGATTGTAGGCTGTCTAAAAATCACAATAGATAGTTTATCCCCCATCAAATACCGATGATGGAAGTTACAACCTGACGACTTCCAGAAGGCTACAATTTGAAGACATTCACGTAGATCGCTGAAGGTTACAATCTGACGGCCTTCATGACAACCGATGAGAGCTCTAATCAACAGCCTTCACAATCAACATCGGGAGTTACAATCTGACAACTCTCATATTTTCGAGCAGCCAAGGTGAAGATCACTCAACAATGGTCTTTACAACGCTCTACAAAAGAGGTTACAAGCCAAGCAACTTCTTCTAAAACGCGGAAGTCATCCCCGCATTACAATTCTGGAAGTGCACCTGACCTCAGTGTTTCCAAGCTACAACAAGACAAATGCGAACGACCTTCGCGTTCTTGAGGTTCAACTAACACCCGACCTCAGCGTTTCCAAGCTGCAGCAAGGCAAACGCGAGCGACCCTCGCGTTCTGGATGTTCAGCCAACACCCAACCTCGCGTCTCATTTCTAAGACGCGAGTTTAGGATCCTGAACGCCAACGTGGGCGTTTGACTCGTTCAAGCAAGAGCTGAACGGTTGCAGGAACCGTTTTCCCTTCACGATCTGAGGGATTTTTGCCCCACTTGGGAGCGGATTAAGGGGGCGGTTACACCCCTCTCAACCCCATTATGGAGAGAATTAAGGGGGCGGTTACACCCCTTAATTCCCTATAAATAGGGGTAAACTCAACTGAGTTGAGGCCTTTTTCTTTTTGGCTGGCTCTTGGAAACGAAGACTTGGCAGCAAAGGGGGATCCTTGGAGCATTTCTGGAGCTTGGGAGATCTGCAACGAGGAGCTTCATCATCCTTGGCTTACAACCGATCTTCGGTTCAAAACAACTCTTTTACAGAGTTCTTCAAAACTCGTTCAGAGTTATCAACTCGTCCAGAGTTCTAAAACTTGCCACGCAAGTTCTCCACAACGTCAAATCGTGAGGAGAAGACATCGTTCTAGTGAATCAAAATGTCGGATCGTCAACGGAGAGCAAACTCGACACGAGCATTCGAGGGAGGCACTCCATCGCCACCGTGAAGAACCCAGTTTTAAACAAAGGAGAAAACCCAACTTGTTTTCTTCTCTTTTGTAATCAAGTTGTAATCGGAATTAAAGGAATTCAATTCAATTTTCTTTTATTCTCTTCATTGCAATTTTTCCTACATACAAAAGATGGCGACTCTGCTGGGGAGAAGCTTTTCTAACGAAGAAGTGGTGGCGCAATTCGATGTTCATCTCACTGGAACGACCGTCGAAACTCTCGTGGTAGAGTTTGATCAAGCCAAGTTTGAGGAGGCTATCTCCTCCGGATCCCTTAGCCCCAAGGCTATGCGCAAGATCCGCAAAGTCTCAAAGGAGACTAACTTTCCAACTGAGCCCAAACATGAACTTCGCGAGAACCAGACTGAACGTGGCCCTCAATGGCGCGTTTTACAGCCGAAACGCAGACCTCGAGCCTTTGTTGAACGCGAACTTCAACTTCGTGTTTCCCAGTCAAAACACGACCCTCGCGTCGACAATAAAGAACACGACCTTCATGTCGCCAAACCAAAACGCGACCTTCGCGTTTCAAGTGCCAAACGTGACCCTCGCGTTTCAAGTGCCAAACACGACCCTCACGTCTCAAGTGCCAAACGCGACCCTCGCGTCTCAATTGCCAAACGCCACCTTCGCGTCCTAAGTTCCAAATCCAATACAGAACCTGGTGTATGCCGTGGAGCTTCGGGGCGCTGCCCCGAACCCCGCCGGGGGGTATACCATCCCCCCCAGACCCCCTGGCCAGGGGCGCGCCGCCCCCTGGACCCCCGGCTCGCTGACCGGGCAGCGAGACCCCTGAATAGTCTGCATAGCGCGACTAGGTTGAGGGGCGGATATAAAAAGTTCATGGATTCAAGGCATCTCAACCAGGTCCATGTTCATCAAGAGCCAGTCCTGTCCAATCATGGACCGGGGGTTTCAATTCAAACCTCACAATCAGTGAGAAATTCTCGAGTCTTTACAACAGACTTGAGAGAGTTCACATCGAGAGCAAGACCGATGCAACAAGTCATTCGTTCATTCCAATGTGAACGACTGATTCCTACGGTCCTCTCTGGATGTCAATGCTACCTATATGCGGCCAAACAATTGGTGTTCGACCAATTTATGAACGTTGCTCTGCTCGACCAACGACGACGTTCTCGCAGGAAGAAGTCTCCAGAGACCGAATATCCTGGGGTCACTATCAATATGATCGGGAGAGGGAAAGCCTCAGGCCCTAGTTCCGATGACTCTGAGACAAGTCGTTCACCGACCGTCAGAGAAATCGCTAACGAGTTTGAAGGAATCTACCAACGCACTCGGACATGAACGGGAGCCATTCCCTCTGTCAACTATCGGAGTTTAGCCAGAGGAACCAATTCTAATGATGACCACCCAGCCATTGCAGAGTCCCAATCATCAAGCTCTTTTGTTGAACATGAGAGCTCAGCTTATATGACGGGAAACCATGAAGAACTCACAAAGAGACTTGATGAGCAAGAGGCCATGCTCAAATCTCAGCAAGAGGCCATCAATGAACTCCTGGCCCTGTTGACTCAACTCGTCGCAGACAAGGCCAAATCTCAGAAGACAGATTCGCCACTCAGGCAAGAATCTTCCCGAAGGGAAAGAACGTCTTCGTCCCGACCTCACACAAGCGAAGGGAAGGGAAAAATGGTTGATGACACGGCTTCCGACCAAGAAGCCCACAACCTCGAATCTTCCTCTGATGAAGGAAGAGAAGCTAAGAATGAGCAAAATCCTCAGTCGGCCAAAATCGAGGAATTGGAAGCCCGCCTCAATGTTATCGCTAACAGAAGCGAACTCCAAGACGAGGGAGTTGTTAGACCCTATCCTGCCGAATGGGATGCGGCCCCTTATCCTCCAAAATTCGAGGTCCCGACGCTACAAACTTTTAACGGCACGGGATCACCGAACCAACATATCTATCATTTCAAGTCACAGACTGGGAATGTGATATCAAACGACGCCATTCTGGCTCGATTATTCATTGGCACCCTCAAGGAAGTTGCCTTTGAATGGTTCAGAAAACTGCCTGCTGGATGTATCCGAAAGTGGGCAGATCTAGAGAGACTCTTCCTATCAAGATTCTTTGAAGAGGATACAGAGGTCTCCATCCATACCCTTCTCGCCACTAAGCAGAAGAAGAGGGAGTCTGTCAAAGCCTTCGTCAAAAGGTTTCGAAACATGGCTCTTCGATGCCCGACAGGTATGACACAGTCTACCTTAGTGGAGACCTGTCGACACAACCTGCAGACCAACATCCTAGCTCGAATAGGGGTTGCAGAATGCCGTTCCTGGAGACAACTGATCTCTCAAGGCGAACAGGCTCAAAAGATTATTGTCAGGATCAAAGCTGAAGAACAAAGTAGGCAGGATCAGCCCGAGCAATCGGACCAAGCCCAATCTTCTCCTGAGCAATCGAACCAAGCTCACTCTTCCCAGTCAGAATCGGAAGATACTACGGCCACTGAAGCTAATCCTCTTCAGTAGGATGTCAGGTCCAATAACTATCACGTTAACAACTACCTCTGATAGTCAAACTCGTTAGATAGTGGCCCATTAGGCGATGTGCATGTCTAATCCTTTTCCCCCCTACACTTGTTCAAGACTGGAGGTTGGTTTATTTGTAGTTCATTGGATTATGAATAATAAATTTTCTGAGTTGTCACGTACAATTGTTCGCGGGAAAAATTGGTGCTTTCTTCATTGATGACGTCATTG
>BQKN01055965.1:0-12746 GCA_022839385.1 Asparagus kiusianus
CTCAAGTCATCCTTCGGTACATTCAAAGAGATAGAAGATGCGCAGGAAGTTTTCTTCATAGTCCCAGCTAATAAGAAAGGCCAAAAGTCAATCTATTTTGTGAAAATCAACTTTGAACCATCAAATCAGAAAAGTTCAGAGGATGCTCCACAATTCCATTATTATTGGTCTAAGTCCCTTCATATCATGAAGAATATGGGTTACGATTTTAATAAACAGAAAGGCTGAAACTTTAGGAAAGGAAGACAAATATCAATTCGATATTTCGTCCCAGAAGGAAAACCTCTTGATTATTATAATAAAACTGGAAGGGGGATTAGGATACATTTCTGTTTGCCTCTTTGTTTTGATAATGTTTAACAAATAATTTACCACTAATGTTGTTTGTCTAGTATTCGTGTTTTCTTATTTATTATAGACAAATAATATGTTAGAAGATGGATGGAATTGCGCATTCATGATCATATCTAATGGATGTTGGCGGAATTATGGAGTGAAGCCTACGCAATTCAAAGTTAAAGATTCAAGTTTAAGCTTCATCCGCAAGTGTACCAAAATAGAACTTCGTTAAAGATCACAATCTTGGGTAATTTAGTTTAGGAGTTTATATTATGTGTGTTAGTACCTTAAGCTCAATATAATATACACACACATTTATTGGTTTCCATGTATATATATAGTTATATATATACATATATGTTTTGGTTTGATAGTTTTCAAGTTTTACTATGAAACAATTAAATATAATTAGAAAACATATTTTTGTTTCATACTTACATGCATATATGTGATTTCATCAATATTAATTTTATTCAGTTCAATGAAATCATGTTTTAGTGCATTATATATGTATTTTGATAAAATACTATATTCATTGTTTATAGACTTCATAACAATAGTTTATATTTTTCTTCAAGTCTATAAAATCATTTTTTTTGTTTTAAAACATGGTTAAGCTAAAATGTCAAAACTCATATGTTCATATTTTTATGTTTTGGACTATTTTGCAAAATGATGATATTTTTCATTTGGAAGGTTCTTTCTAAAAACCAGTTTTTGTAGCATGTGTATTATCATGTCTACAATCATTTCCCAAAGTTTTATATTTTTTAGAATTTATTTAATATTTTTAAACAGGGTTTTAAAATCAAAAAATCTGCTTTCAAACCTGTTTTCTCATATGTCAGTTTACGGTCGACCGTCACGGTCGACCACGCCTTTGTTTTTAACCTACGGAGCCAACAGCAACTTTCGCGGTCGACCGCCACGGTCGACCGTTAGCTCGAAAATTCTTACGGTCGACTGTCAAAGTTTCTAGAATTTTATGAGCCTTGAAAGTGGCTTGTGGTCAACCGCGAGATTTTCACGGTCGACTGCCGTTCACTCCAACGGTCATTTTGTACAGAATCTGATTTTCGATTCTGTTGGCTTTTTGATCATTTCTGTTGGGCTTTTGGTTGAGGTTTTGGGAGTCTATAAATACCCCATTGATCTCAGTTCTCATGACTATCTAAGAAATATTTTAACAAAGTTTTAACAAGGGTTTAAGTATTGTTTAAGTTTGTTTAAGAAGCTTTTAAGCATTTGGAAGTTTGAGTTTGTAAAATCAATCTCACAAGAGCTTGAGGAGATCATCTATTGGTGTTTGGGCATTCAACTATTCTCCCTCTACCTCTTGATCTATTAAGAAGTTTTCTAAACTCTATTTCTAGCTTTACATCTATTTATTTGATTAGCATTTTATTAAAGCTACTTTTATATTGAGTTTAGTTGATTTGATTTCACTCATTATTTACACACACCCACTTGAGCTTATTGTATTTGCATACACTGTATATTTAGGTTGGTGAGAGTTGTAACAATTGAGTGTGAGCTTTTATTGTGTTCTCATCCATATTAGAGAACAATTATTTATTATAATTATGCTTATTGTGAGGATCACCTTGTAATACACTTGTACACCGAGAGAAGTGTGTGGCGAGAGTCGGGGATCGTCCCAAAGAGGAGTGGCGTCGGTTGACGAACCTAGGGAGAGGTTGTATCCAAGCACTTGAGGGAGACACGTCTAGTTCCAACACTTGAGAGGGTGTAGAGTAGGATTACAAGAGTGTGTTAGTTGTAGAGTTTTCGGTAAACTAGAAAACAGTATTGGAGGTGTAAACGTTATTCGGGTAAACGTAGAAAACCCGGTTGTGATAGTGGAGATCTCCTCGAGGTGAGGAGCGGAGACGTAGGTCGTGGGGACCGAACTCCGTAATCATATCGTTTTTTTGTGATTACATTGGCGCATTTATTTTTATGTTCATATCTTATATCGCCTTTGTATATTGCTTGTTGATTATATTGCTCACTATCTAGTTTAGATTGTTTACCCTTGTGTTAATTATATATCCTTACATATATCTCATAGTATATCTCATTGCTAGGATATTTATCTTTGTTCATATTGCTTATTCTTGCTTGTAACACATTGTATATCTCTCTTGCAAGAATAATTTGTTAATTAGTTTTAATTGGTATAAAATCAGATTAGATTAGCATAAGACTCTAAATACCCCCCTCTAGGGTCCAACAATTTCAACACCCCCTTCTTTAGAAAATGAATCCAATGAATGTCTATATCAAGACCACTCATCTAAAACGTCATCATAGGACTCTGATGTTAGCATTGGGCCAGTCTTTAAAAGCATGTTTATGAACATGACTTCAGCTAGTCATCAAGATGATGATGAAGAGGATAATGAAGAGTTGATTGAATCAACTAACGATCATTAGATCAAACGCCTCAATATTTTATAGGACATGCGCTTTGAACAACGCGAGCTGCCCGTAGAAGATAAAGTGATCCAAATAAATATAGGGGACAAAACCAATCCCAAGCTAATTTTCATAAGCGAGAGCTTATCACCATCCGAGAAAGAAGACCTTATATCTCTCATCAGAGAATATATAGATGTCTTCGCTTGGAACTACGAAGACATGCTTGGCCTTGATCCAAAAGGTAGCCATGCATCATCTCAATATTGATTCGAATGCGAAACCCGTTAAACAGCAACAATGATGGTTCCATCCGGAGATCATGGAAGCAATTAAATCGGAAATCAAAAAGCTTATCGATTCATGCTTCATCAGGGAGGAACAACACCCTGATTGGGTAGCCAATATTGTTCCTGTGCCCAAGAAAAATGGGAAGTTCAGAATTTGCATTGACTTTCATGACTTAAATGTGGCGTGTCCAAAAGACAAATTTCCCCTCCCGATCACAAATGTCATGATTGATAATACTTGTGGATATGAGAGTATGTCTTTTACGGATGGATTCTCAAGATACAACCAAATCAAAATATACCCTGAAGATAAAAAACACACGACTTTCGGAACGTCACTGGGGGTGTACTGTTATACAGTAATGCCCTTTGGACTGAAGAATGCTGGCACAACCTATCAGCGTGCCATGAGTATAATCTTCCATGAACATCTATGCAAAAAGGTAGAGTGTTATGTGGATGATATCGCGGTGAAAAGGCAAAAGAAAGGCGATCGTTTTTCAGATCTGAAGATGATGTTTGACATCATGCGAGCACATCAATTAAAGATGAATCCAACTAAAACTTTCCTAGGGGTAGCCAGCGGTAAATTTTTTTGAATTTATAGTCATATCTAAGAGAATTTCTCTCGACCTAGAAAAGGTTTGTGTCATTCAAGAAATGCAACCTCCGAAGAATATTAAGGAACTCAGGAGCTTACAAGGCAGATTGGCTTATATCTGAAGATTCATATCAAATCCCTCAGGATGTTATTAGCCTTTCACCAAATTGATAAAGAAAGGAGTCTCATTCATTTGGGATAAAGACTACCAAAATTTATTTGAGGAAATCAAGCGATACCTCATCCAACCGCCAAATATAATGCCCCCAGTATCAGGAAAACCATTCCTGTTATACGTGAGAGCCATGGATCACTTTCTTGGAGCTTTCCTAGCCCTGAACAATGATCAGGGTCATGAACAGGCAATTTACTACCTCAACAGAACCATGATCAGAGCTGAACACTGGTACAATCTGGTGGAAAAAGAATGCATTGCCTTAGTGTTCATCGTCCAGAAAATACGACACTACCTGGTCGGACAATTGATCCATGTCATTTCTAAGGTAAATCCTTTGAGAGTACTTATGACAAAACCTTCTTTATTGAACTGCCGCCTCGTAAAATAGGTAATACTTCTATCGCAATATACAATGCGGTTCATGCCTCAGAAGGCTATTAAAGGCCAAGCCCTAGCGAATTTCTTAGCTGACCATTCGATACCTGATTCTTCTAAATTATATGAAGACTTACCAGATGAGATTGCAGAAGCTTGCATGACTCAAGAATTCACGTAAGTTTGGAAATTGTTCTTCGACAGTGTATCTAGAGCAAGATCCGATGGAAGAATCATAGCCAGCGTGGGGGTTGTACTCGTGTCCCCGAATGGTCATGTGGGCCCAAGAGGATTCTCCCTATCCGAGTCATGCACCAACAATGTGGCAGAGTATAACGCTTTGCAGTATTAAAGTTAGCCTAGAATTTTAAAGACTTCTTTATCGAATACGTCCCGCACCAACAAATACATATGCAGATGCTTTACCCTCACTGGAAGTTTCACTAACATTACCACCGAAGGTAGGAGCAAAAATATTCGTTGCAAGTCGTGGCTTATATCACCCCAAGTTCCTTCTAGAAGATTATTCAGAAAGGACAACAGCAGAGAATATTTGTGAGACTTCTGTTGATCTCGAACCGAAGGACTGGAGATTCCAATATATCGATTATGTCTTATACTACATACTACCTAACGATCCCAAAGAAGCAGCTACCGTCAAGCGGAAATCCCTTCGATTTTACTACAATGTAGCTTCTCGAACATTATATCAAAAATTGCATGATGGAGTTTTGCTTCGATGCATTTTCAAAAAAGAGGCGCAAGAAGCTCTCAAGGAAGCCTACGACGGAATGTGTGGAGCTCATCAGCTGGGACCCAAATTATGGGACCGACTCTAGAGACTTGGCTATTATTGGCTAAAAATGATTGTAGACGCCGTCGATTATGCTAAATAATTTCATGCATGCCAGATTCATGGTGACTTCATCCATCAAGCACCCGGGAATCTACATCCAACATCTTCATCTTGGCCATTTGAAATATGGGGAATGAATATCGGTGGATCCATTTCCCCGCCAACATCCATAGGACGTCTGTTTATCTTAGCAGTAGCCGATTTCTTCTCCAAGTGGGCTGAAGCAATACTTTTGAAAGAAGTCAATACTTCAAACATGATCAAATTTATTAAACATTACATCATCTACCGCTTTAGCGTACCAAGACGAATAGTCCACGACAATGAAACTCAATTTGTCGGTTATGGTTTCTAGAGGTTCTGCAACAAATTTAGAATTTAAAGTGTCGTATCAACATTATCCGCCAGCTAATGGCCTTACAAAAGCTTTCAATAAAACCATTAGGAAGCTTGTCATAAAATTTGTCTCTAAAAGTCGACGCGACTGAGATGAAAAACTTGGCGAATGTCTATGGGCTTATCGCACAACGGTAAGAACCTCGACAAAAGCTACTCTCTTTTCTTTGGTTTACAGATGTGAAGCTATAATACCATTAGAAATTTAGATCCCATCCCCAAGAGTTGCTCTTACAACTGGGATGACTGATGAACAACAACATCGACTACGCTTTCAAGAACTAGAAGCGTTAGACGATAAGCGGATTCAAGCCTAACAATAGATCGAGTTATACTAAACTCGAATCTCAAAAGCCTACAACAAAAAGGTCAAAGAAAGGATCTTCAAGAAAGGAGACATTGTCTTAGCAGTCAGGTGACCTATGGTCATGACACATAAGATAAAAGGAAATTTTAATCCCAAATGGGAAAGAACCTTCATAGTAGAGCCAGTCTACTCGAATGGAGCTTACCGTCTTATTAACCAGAAAGGTGATAGGCTCATGATGCAAATTAACGGGAGGTATCTTCAAAAGTATTACCCCTAAAAATCATGAAATTCTTCTCTTCCCCTGCTAAGTCTTAGTTAAGACTGGGGGTCGGTTATTCGTCATTTCTCTAACAGAGTAATGAATCATCAACACTATCATGTTAACAATACACCACTGACAGTCCAAGCACTTCAACGTACACCACCACCAGAATCGACTTATCAATTTTATCCAACAAAGTGATAAGTCCACAAAAATCTTGTTTAAATCATAAGTATAAAAAAACCATCAAGTTAACACTACACCTCTGAAGATAAAATCAACTTATCAACTCTCCTCAATAGGGTAATAAGTCAACAAAAATATTGCTCAAATCACAAGTATATAAAATCATCAAGTTAAACTACACCTCTGATGATAAAATCAATTTATCAACTCTCCTCAATAGGGTGATAAGTCCATAGAATCTTGTTCAAATCATAATTATATAAAAAATCATCAAGTTAACACTACACTTCTGATGATAAAATCAAATTATCAACCCTCTTTAATAGAGTGATAAGTCTACAAAAATCTTATTCAAATCACAAGTATACAAAAAATCATCAAGTTAACACTACACCTCTGATGATAAAATTAACTTATCAACCCTCCTCAATAGGGTGATAAGCCCACAAAAATCTTATTCAAATCACAAGTATAAAAAAACCATCAAGTTAACACTACACCTCCGATGATAAAATTAACTTATCAACCCTTCTCAATAGGGTGATAAGTCCAAACAAAAAGAATCTTGTTCAAATCACAAGTACAAAAGTTATGCTAAGTTAACACTACACCTCTGACACCTTCAACTATTCTTATTATTTTAAGTTAAAACATAGCACAGAAAGAAACAAGGGAAAACCAAAATATTATTATTATTTATTCAAAATACTAGAGAGTGAGACAAAATTATTGTTTTGTTCTTATCAAAAGAGCTATACATGATTAAGCTTTCGGACCCATTAGTCTAACAGATGCAAGGCGAGATTTGACGTATGAGAGATTTTTCTCGTGAATTTCCCGTGCCGTTTCCACATGTCATCTTCTAAGCTCCTCTTCACTCGGTGATGTCGCAACAACCTCCTTCTTGATCTCATCGAGAACTTGTACCTTCTTACAGTGCTGTTCAAAGACTTCTGCACTCCGAAGGGAAAGTCCTTTCACAACGCCTTCTTCCTGGGCAAGTTGGACTTCTCTCTGAGATAAAGCCCCTTGTAGTTGACCGATGACTTCCCTCGTCTGAGTAATGAAGTCTTGAGAAGTCTGCATGGCAGCGATGGAAGTTTCCTACTCCGACTGTATTTGATCGTGCTGCTCTTGCAAAGATGCAATATGTGCCTCCTTTTCATCTAGTTTTTTCTGAACGACTTCTTGTTTATGAGCTATTTCAACTTGTATGTCAGCGAAAGCCAATTCAGTCTGTGCTTCAAGGTCAACACGTTCAAGGTCCTATAGAGCTTTTAGATCCTCCTCCAAACGAGAGATGCCTTCTGTAAAACGCTCAATACACTGAACGTCACCCAAACACCTGATGTTGTTCATGTAGTTCATCAGAAAAGGTTTGAAAGCCTCAAAAGTACCTTGTCTGGCACTGACAATACTAATCTTTTTCTCCATCGCACGTTCTAGCTGCTCAATGAATTCCTTGAGCAAGTCCAAAATAACCACCGGGCTCAGAGAAATAGTTGGAGATGGCACTAAGGCACCTGGAATTATAGAGCTCGATGGAAGATTTGTAGACGGTCTTGCTTGAACTAAGCTTGAAGCACTTGCATCTTGCACTTGCCCAAGAGAAAGTGTTAGAGGAAGTGGTTGCTCTGGTGGAGGAGTTGTTGTCACTCCAATCTCTTCAGCTGTTGGTGTCGGGAATCCTGCATATAAAAATCATCAGAATATAGGAGAAGAACACACCAAATTGTAAAATGAACAACACTTACCTTCGGAAGAAATAGCTGCATAGGCGAACCCTTTACCATAAGTCACCACCACTTGTTCGTTAGCTGAGTCATCAGGAAAGGAAATCCCACATGATGAGCTTTCATCATCTTGTGCTGCAGAAGGTTGAGGTGAGCGTATGACAATCATTAATTTATGAACTAATCCTATTGTTGGACTAGGCCCCATAGCTCCCTAATTAGCATTAGATCTAAAGAAGGAGGAGATTGAAATTCCTCAAGATTGTCAAGTCCGGCCACCATAGGCTCTTACTCAGTGGACCCAACTTCTTCAGCATGAGTGGATTTAGGCGTTGCTTCCTCCTGTATTGACTCTGTGATTTGAGGAATGACGCTTGAAGCCTGACCCTGAGCCATCATATCAAAGGGTTACATCACTTGTTCATGAGGAAAAGCAATGGATTTTGCATCTCCGACAATCGATTCATCCTCTCCTTCCGTTGGATGATAAGAATAGGCGACGCCCGCTAATGCAGGGCTGGTCAAGCGGAGTCCCCTTTGATGAGAAATTCCTGTAACTGACTCCTCCTCCTCCTCCTCCTCCTCCTCCTCCTCCTCCATATGAATGGCCAGGGTAGACACAAACGCTGCCTGCAGTAGCTTGGCCCCTTGCTGAGTCTTAGAGGTTGGGGACTCGACAAATAATTGTCAGCGAGTTCGCTTGATAGGATGACTAGTATCTCCTTCAGGAAGAGCTCACTTCCCTGTTGCCCACTCTTCCCTAGTCTCCTCTTCTTCAGCTCCTTCATCCTTGGGCGCCGCTTGTTCATAAGACAAATATTCATCTATTCCTTCCAAGTGAGTCATCTTAGAGCCTCTCTTTGATTAATACATCTTTCTGATTTCCTTCAAACAAGAAGTATACATTTTATACTCGGGGATCTAAGATGCAGCATGATACCATGTACAAAAAACCAAAGCAACATATGTGTCGGGTGTCTTATGAGGCAGTTTGAATCTTTCTCCAGTACAACCTACCACGGAATAGTACTACGCCCTGGCTCCTTCATAAAGGTTGCCGAGAAGTGCGAGCTGGAGGTTGGGATTCCTGATATATAATTGGTCATACCCGAACTGCTAGGAGAATCGAAAGGGCTGGTAAGGCTCGATAAAACACTTTCCACTCTGTCGGAATACAGGATAGCTCGGTCGAATGTTGAGGATCCAACGGTAGATGCCTCCATTTAGATTTGTAAATGAGTTTCGATTCTTCACATCCTGATATGTTTCTCCATATCTGCCACCATCAAAATCGGGGAAGAAATGAAAAACATGGTAATTGATGTCCCTCGACAAAATTTTCCGAACAAGCACCATGTATCAGTCCTCCCACTTGGCAGCCTCAAGCCACCAGACGAGAGAAATAAAAGCTCCCTCGGATGAAGGGACTATCATCATCAGTAAGGGGCAATGCAGGATGAACCAAGACACCAAATAGGTGTAAGACATTGGCACACGTCGATTGGGAGTCTTCCACTTCTTCGTTCCATCCGTGCTTGTCACCTTTACCACAACGAACTCATTGACCAACTCTCGCAAATTGCTCTATAGGCAACACACCATCGCATAGAGAAGATTCATCGGTCTCCATGAGCTAGGAGAACTGCTGGGTACACAACTTCGGCCACGATGGATTCGATTAGCTTTGTAGGCACCACACATCGCTTCAGCCATAACATTAGGAACCCGGCAAGTAGGGTCATATCAGAAATAGGAGTCTGAGCCTAGTAGTGAAAACTATCAAACTCAGTGAATGGGGGGGAACATCCTCCTTGGTCTCATTGATATAATGAGCAGTAGCAGCATCAATGCGAGCCTTGATGTCATCAAGAGTACTCAAAGCAAGACGGGTCACCTTGGCATCCTTTTGGTTTAGATTCTGAAATAAATACTCAGCCTAGGATACTTGTTTGACACCGCCCCTATGTAGCCTTGTCAATTGAGTGCAAATATGATAGTGACACATCACTTCCCAAAAAGTCTCATAAATATCCGAGTTTGCTGCCTTCAGAATAGTGAGTTCTTTAGTTCCTGTGATGAATTCCTCATACGGCAATTCCCCAAATGGAAAACCGAAGACTTCATACATCTCGTGCAGCGTAAAGCCCAACTCCCTGACAGGCATAAAGAATGTGCACGTCTTTGGGTTATAACGCTCCAGCATGGTAAAAAATTATAGTGGCTCTGCACAATTCCATATCTAGTAGCCAACACTGGAGTCCCAAGACCGGAGTTGGTAAGTGGCTCTCTCAGCTCCTCCAAAATGAAGTTCACCATGCGAGCCCACCATCCCCCATCTACAGAATACACCCATCCATGAGACTTAAAATTTTGTGCTGGGAACTCGCCCTTGGCCCCCATAAAACTTCTGACAAAGATATTTGCTAAATTGGTAGTCTCGCTAGTTGGATACTCTGAGCGGAATAGACCAGGCTTCAAAGCCACCTACTGCCTACCGTAACCCACCGGGCGAAACCCTTGATGACTAAGAGATCCGATGGGTACTCCGTCCTACTCTCTAACAAGATCCCACTGCATATGTCTAGGAATAGAGGCACACTGGAAATAAGATAGGGGGTACATCTACTCCATGTTGGGCAGGAAGAAGAAGCGATCACCAATCTTCCGGAGCAACTTGTGATTCCTATCATACATAAGCTCCGTATTAATGTCAACGAAATCTCCAAATAAGAAGGTCGGCTTCTTAAAAAAAATTGGTCTACGGTCTAAAACTTAGCATCCGTGACCATGGCCCTGAGAGTCGTCGAACTCACCTGAGTAATGTTTTCTGCACGCTCCTTATCCTGGCCTCGAAAGACGGGAAGTTCCCAGCGCAGACTGACCGTCACAGCATTGTTTACACCCCCTTCATGTCCGAAGTGATGATGAAAAGAGAGGGGCTCGCTGGTATAGCACACTACACAAAGAAAGACAATAGTTAGTATCTAAAAGCAGACGAATCGTGACCCTCGCATCCAATGCGAAGGTCAGCACTCAGAATGTGACCCTCGCGTTGCACGCGAGGATCATCATTCAAAACGTGACCCTCGCATTCTACGAGAAGGTCATCGTTCAGAACGCGAGCCTCGCGTTCAACACGAGGATCATCATTCAAAACGCGACCCTCGTGTTTCACGTGAGGATTGCTATTCAAAACGCGAGTCTCGTGTTGAATCAGGAAAAAAATCAACTTGTTGAACAAGGTTAAAGGCAATGAGCGGGGTGTCAACGGTGGTGCCGCCAACGGCCGAAACCCTGGGGTCAGCCTCGACCGTCGGCGTGCTCGGAGAGGCCCCAATAGCCTTCTTAGATCGGGAAGAACCCTTTGATGGTGCCATGGGTTTTGACGATGATGAATAGTAGGAAGATCGCCGAAAAATAACGAGGGTTTTCGTTGAGAAGAAAGAGTCAATTTGACTCTTATTTGACCCGATGGTCTATATATAGACAACCAGGCTATCATGATTAGCACATTATTCTAGGAGAGAATCCCGCCCAAACGCGATCCTCGTGTTCATTGAAGTCGGTTCGACTTTAGTATCAAAATGTGAGGGTCACCCCCGCGTTTCTAAAACTAAATCGCGAGGTTCACCCCTGCAAATGCGACCCTCACATCTGTAGAACCAGAACTCGAATCTTGCATGTCAAATTTCTTCAACAGAATGCGTGGTGCCTTCGGGATAGATTCAATGAGCAATTCCACTGTTCCAAGATCAAACAGAATCAAGATCCAAAGTATTTCGAAAATTAATCTCAGTCAAGCGCGAACTTTTAAAAACTTTGAAGGAGGTTTTGTAGACTGTCTAAAAATTACTGTAGATAGTTGATCCTCACAAAACACTGACGGTGAAAGTTACAATCTGGCGACTTTCATGACAACAGACAAGAGTTATAAATTGACGACTCTCACATTTTCAAGAGTTAAATGTAAGGATTACAAGCTGACGATCCTTGTAGAATTCAAAAAACAGATTACAATTGACGATCTCTTCAAGGCCAAATGCGAGGGTCCACTCTCGTGTTCCAAATTCCAAACGCGAGAATCCAATCTCGCCTTCCAATTTCCAAACGAGAGGCTCACCCCTGCGTCTCAATAGCTAAACACAAGAGTCACCCTCGTGTATTGAACGCGAACTTCGGGTTTGATTGTTTTAAATTATTTGAACGATTCCCCACTTAATGGGGCGATTAAGCCCTCATTATAGAGCAAATTAAGAGGTCAGTTACACCCCTTAAACCCTATAAATAGCTGAATTTACAGTTGAAAAGCGGGGGGGGGGGGGTTGGAAGGTTGGCTTTCTACTCTTAAGATCATCTTTAAAGAAGATCGGCTCAAGTTAAACTTGCCTAGCAAATTCCTCCCGAACCGAAGTCAGAGACGACTAAAGTTTCATTAAGTGTGGTGTTCGGATCATCAACGAGATATAAGATTTAAGCTCTCACCGTCACCATGAAGGACCCGATATTAAACAAAGGGAAGGATCTCCATTGATCTTTCTCTCTTTTATAATCGGGAATCCGATAAAAGGATTGTATTAGCCTTTGTCTAAGTCAGTTAGAGAGGTTTTTACATTTTGAGAGATTATAATTTTTTTGTCTAACTCAGTTAGAGAGAATTTATAACTTTCAATTCTCATAATTTCTTTAAATTTTCCCACAAACAAAAGATGATGATTCTGCTGGGGACTAATTTTTTCACTGATGAAGGAGTGGTGACACAATCCGACACCAAACTCATAGGGACTACTGTTGAAATTCTGACT
>BQKN01055968.1:0-12601 GCA_022839385.1 Asparagus kiusianus
AAAATCCTTGGAGATAGGATTTTTGAATCAAGCTCAGAAGATCAAATCTGAGGGGATTCTTCAACAACAAAATATCTGCTTGGTCATTAACCGAATTTTTAGTTCTAACAACTCTATCCATAGAGTTTCAACTCGTTCAGAGTTCTTAAACTCGTTAAAGAGTTACATATAAAACTTCCCATAGAAGTTCATCGTTCCCACGAGATAAGAGACGGTCAGATCGTCAACGGAGAGCAAATTCGACGCGAACAATCGAAGGAAGCACTCCATCGCTATCGTGAAGAACCCAGTTTTAAACAAAGGAGAAAACCAAATTCGTTTTCTTCTCTTTTGTATTCGAGTTGTAATCGGAATTAAAGGAATTCAATTCAATTTTCTTTTGTTCTTTTCATTGCAATTTTCCAACCTACAATATGTCATTTTCAAATTTGCAGACAACTGACAGGATCACGTGGGCGTGGTATAAAACAGCTATCTTGGGCTAAATACCTTTTTGAGAATTTGTCTCATAAGACAGCTAATGTGTCTCGTCGGGAAGCGAGTACCCCTGAGACCATCCAGGCCTTAATTAATGACGCCACCGTTCACTACGTCAGCGAGGGAGTAGAAGATGATTTCCCAGCACAAACTGAATTTGAGAGCTTCCATCATCAGGCAGCCATGCTCATATCTGACATGGCTTTATTGGCGGGTTTTCTCATGTTGTGGCTAAAGCGGTGTGTGGTCCCCACCGGACATATAGATGCTGTGATGATAGAAGTAGCCTATCCGGCTGTCCTCTTAGCTCACGGGAGACCTATGAATCTACTTTCGGCCACGACGGGTTGTTTGCAGTATGGTTTGAGGGAGTTGTGTCTCGAGTTCATTCAAGTGAAGGAGATAGACTCTGAAGGAAAGAAAAGTTTGGTGACTCCCAATCCTCGAGTACCCTTGCCATATACTTACTTGATGGCCTGGTACGTCTCCCATTATGCACACTTGATGAGCGCTCCATCTTCTACGGAGGAAGGTTTCATCCCCTTCGTGCAAAGATTAGAAGAGGCTACTTGGATAGGCACCTATGTAGTGAAGGTCCGTCAAATTCTGTCGAAGGACCTCAATTACGACATCTTCCGCTGCTTCCCTGATTTTGATGGTGGAGGATATGAGTAGGTATTCCAAGATACCGCTGGTCCTAACGGTTTTACCCGTTTAGACGGGGGAGTTTTCCATTGGCTATTAAACATCAGGCCTGGTTATCTCCTCCTCAGGTAAAATGATAAATGCATAATTGAGCCGTATCAACCGTATCGATTTGCTCGCCAATTTGGGTACGACCAATTATATGTTGGAAATCCGAGGAGCCAACTTTCAGTCACGGGCAACATATATGAAGGAGCTCGGGCTTGGTATTATTCTACCACAGGTTGTACTGGAGCTTCCTTTAGATTTCCCCACAAAACACCTAATTCTCTTCTCTCCATAGCTTTCTGCAACTGGTATCACACAGCTTCTAGGATACCTGATTACAAGCTGAACTTATCCTGTTTACGGGATATTAGAAAGATGTACTCGTCCCGGAAAGGAGCTCGAGTATCTCGTTTGAAGGGGATCTATGAGTTTTTATATTTTGAAGATGAAGCTGAGGAAGGAGAAGGAGAATTGGGACTAGAGAGTGCCCCGGTAGCGAGCCCCACGGCTGCCGAAACTCCAAAAACAAAAGCGATCGGAAAAAGGGCTCTTACTGAAGCAGAAGAAATTCAGTATGAGAAACGTACTCGCAGGAAACTGCTAGTAGACCCTCCTGCCCAGAAGCTGATGGCGGACGCTTTTAAATTTGCCGGTGGTGGGGAAGAGCAAGAACCAGCTGCTGTAAGTCATCAAGACCGCACAGGTCCTCATTCTGGGGGTTCTACATTTTCTGAAGAATTTTCTTCCCGCCGTCCTTTGGACCCGGAAGAAGGTGGAGATGAATCCCTGATTGGGGATATGGAGGTTTCTCCTGATATTTCACCATTTCCAGAGCAAGCTCCAGGTGTTCTTCCTTCATCTGCAGGGACATTGCCTACAACATCCCCCTCTGAAGAGATTAGATCGCCTACAGATGAACCGTTAGCAGATGAAGCTGTAAATTTTAACGAGAACCAGTCTCCTACTTCTTCTGCGTTATTGCCACCCTCGGGGGCTGTTATTCCTAGCCCTACGACTGGTATAATGGCCAAAGCAGATATGATTGTGAGTTCTCCCGGTCTCTCGACTGCAGATGATGAGGAACCGTTAGATTATAAGACTTCTTCTCATAACGAAGATGCTGATGAGGAGGGTAACAATGGTGACAATGATTCCGCTGGTTGGGCTGATGCACCACCACCCTCTTCTGACAAAGCGTCCGATTATCTTCCTTTTTACCCTACTGGTAGAATTTACACACTCTGATTTCTCTGGTGTTTCTTTCTTTTATACTGACTGCTCTTTTGTGTAGGTTCTCCAATTCATAAGGTTGCTGGTACGTCATCGTCTATCCACCTGCAAGCAGCAGACGTTCCTCCATCCGAATCAATGCCGGTGACGACAAGATCTTTGCCAGAAGAACCTCTTTCGCTAACGATTCCTCTCAAGTCTGTGGGGTCGGAGAATGCGTTGGGCTCAGCCCAATCAGGAGCACTCATGGTCCTTCCTTCTAGTCCTTCACAACTGGACATCACGATGGCTTCTCCGGCTTCTTCACGGTCGTTACCCACCATTCTTGCCTCAGGATCTACGATTTTGGGTTCCCCTACAACATCTCCTGTGAGATCTCTAAGTCCAGTAGTCCTTCCCTCCATGCTCAAGATTCTTGTACGACCTTTGGAGGATATGATGAAGGTGGCTATTGAAGAAGTTGATGCTGGACGAGCTTCGTTTGATTCTTTCAAACTAATACTCACGCCTTTCTTGAGCGGCATTCGATATGTAGATGATGCTCGTTCGTTCCAGCACTATTCTGAGATCCTCTCTCGATTGGAAAAAGATCCGAGGGCTTTGGAGGAATTACATCGTACTGATCTTGCTGCCCAGACCATATTAACTTTTGATGATCTCAAGGCTGAAGCAAACCGACAGTATGAGACTCTTCAAGAAACTATCGCTGAAAGGGAGCTTGAGATTGCATCCTTACAGGGGCAATGCATTCATAAACAGCACGCTGTGGATGTTTCTAATGCTGCCATACAAACGTCTCGTGCAGAAATTGATCATCTCAAGGTGGAGTTGGCTCGACATGAGGCTGAGCTCGCGCGAGAGGAAGAGATCCTGAAAAGGCTCACATTAGAAAGCGTGAAGACTTATGCTACCTACCGTTCGTCGGTGCAGGACCCTGAACTTATCCAAAAGGAAGCTAATGCAATTGCGCCAGACGAGAACGCCCTTAGGAAGAAAGCCGAGGTGATGGTGCAGGATGCTCACGAGGAAAGACTATCTGCTATAAAATCTCGGCTTGCGTCTTTCACTTTTGCTGGTCCCGAAGCTTAATCATGTATCGTTCTTTTTGCTTGATAAGAACAAGGTTTTTGTATCACTCCTTAATATTTCTGAGCAAAATAAAAAAGAGTGATTTTGGCTTGTCTTTATTTATTGCGTGTGTCGTGTTCTGACTTGCAACAATGAAGTTATATGGAAAATGCCCAATTTTTTTTTAAAAAAAAATTCCTTTATTATCATCTAAGATAATTCCAGAAAAATTTTAACTTGTTGGGGAATGAATATACGAACACTCGTTATTCCTTTGTAGAAGAATTAACTGGTTCAAACGGGTTAGAACTGTTAGAGGTGTCTTGTTAACATAACAGAGATTTAGGAATCTATCGCTCTATTGAAAAGAGTCAATAGATTAATTTTGTTGGAGGTGTAGTGTTAACTTGATAAGAAGAATATTGTGATCGGAGCAATTTTGAGGACTTATCGCTCTGTTGGTGAGAGTCGATAAGTGAATTTTTATCAGAGGTGTAGTGTTAACATGACAAAAAGAATATTGCGATCGGAGCAATTTTGAGGACTTATCGCTCTGTTGGTGAGAGTCGATAAGTGGATTTTTGTCAGAGGTGTAGTGTTAACGTGACAAAAAGAATATTACGATCGGAGCAATTTTGAGGACTTATCGCTCTATTGGAGAGAGTCGATAAGTGGATTTTTGTCAGAGGTGTAGTGTTAACGTGACAAGAAGAATATTGCGATCGGAGCAATTTTGAGGACTTATCACTCTATTGGAGAGAGTCGATAAGTGGATTTTTGTCAGAGGTGTAGTGTTAACGTGACAAGAAGAATATTGCGATCGGAGCAATTTTGAGGACTTATCGCTCTATTGGAGAGAGTCGATAAGTGGATTTTTATCAGAGGTGTAGTGTTAACGTGACAAGAAGAATATTACGATCGGAGCAATTTTGAGGACTTATCGCTCTATTGGAGAGAGTCGATAAGTGGATTTTTGTCAGAGGTGTGGTGTTAACGTGACAAGAAAAATATTGCGATCGGAGCAATTTTAAGGACTTATCGCTCTATTGGAGAGAGTCGATAAGTGGATTTTTGTCAGAGGTGTAATGTTAACGTGACATCCGCAGGGAAGAAATTTTAGCGTCTCGCTTGGGAGGATTGCTAGATGTTTTATCACCGGAGTGATGAATTATATTACTTGTAATTTGAACAAGATTTTGAGAATCTTATCACTTTGTTAAAAAGAGTTGATAAATTGGATATTTACTACTCCTTTGGGAGAGAGTTAGTAAATTGATCATGATTCGAATGATTTTGAGGACTTATCGTTCTGTTGGTGAGAATCAATAAATGGATTTTGACAGAGGAATTATCGTTACGATGATGTAAGCTAAATTCAAGCTCTGTGGGGATGACATTTGTCTGAGGTGTAATATTAACCTGATCCTGATTTCTCTTCAGAAGGAAGAGTTGAGCAGGGTCTTTCTCAAAGAATGGCGCGGTTGCAACGAAGGGCCAACCGACGCCGAGATTACAAAAAAATGCACGAAGGATTGTCGTCGGATAAAGAATTGTCAGATACTTGTTGTGCCATTGCTTCAGACAGCACCACATCTGGTGTTGGGCGAGCCAGAGAATCATTCGCCATCACGCCAGATCAATTGGCTCAGATACTTCAGGAAGCGTTAGCCAAACAACGCGAGGAGATAAGAGCTGAGATCAAAACGGAGATGGAATTGACGATGAAGCAGATGCGGGATTTGCAAGCTCAACAACACCAATCGAAATCCGGTCAGAAGGCAGAGTCCAGCCAACGTAACGCTAAACCTGTGCGTATAACTGTAGACGATGGTAAAGAGGACGAGACTATCTTCGCCGATCCTCCTCCCGACAAAGACGATTCTGAAAGTGGTCCATCAAGATTGGCCACCCAACCTCCTCAAATCTACTTAAAGAAGGATGAGGAAGAAGACAAGAAGATGCAGGATCTCGAGAGTAAGGTCAATGCACTGATGACAGCCCAAGAAGTGAAGAAGACGGGCATTCCGTACCCATACCCAAGTGAGTGGGATTTGATTCCTTATCCCCCAAAATTTAATTTGATTAACTTTACTCTTTTTGATGGCAGGGGTTCACCAACTCAACACTTGATTTATTTCAAGTCACATCTTGGCGCAATATCAGGAAATGAAGCCCTGATGGTTCGGTCATTCGTAGGAACCCTCCGTGGGCCTGCCTTCGATTGGTACCGACGCCTGAAACCCAGAAGCATCACTAGCTGGGGAGATATAGAAGAATTGTTCCTTACCAATTTCTTCGACGACGACACGGAGGTCTCTATTGGCACCTTGTTAGACGAGAAGCAGAAGAATGGAGAGTCGGTTGACGTTTTTGTCAAACGGTTCCGGAACAAAGCGGTAAACTGTCAAGATCCACTCACCGAAGAATTCATCCTACAGACATGTCACAATAACTTGTCATTGGATGTATTAGAGGTCATGGGAGTTGTACCCTCTAAAACTTGGAAGGAGTTGAAAGTGAGAGGTGAGCAAGCTGAACGCTTTCTCAAGAGAAAGAATTTGGAGAGAGGTCAGCCATCAACCAATAATCAAAATCAAAAACAGAACTTCAATCCTCGAGGCAGAGGAAGAGGGTCGGGAGCCGCTGTTGACGCACATCAAACGTCACAACAGCCGCCACAACAACAACCACAGCAGTCATCCTTCCAGTTGGCACCAAATCAGAATCAACAGCCTCAGAAGCAGTTTAAAACCTCTGAGCCCAGATTCCCAAAGGAGTATTCATTCAAAGATGATGAAGTTTTGGTTATCTTCAAGTACCTGCTGGATAATAATAAGATCAAGCTTCCACCAGTCATAAACTAAGAAGAAGCGAAGAAGATTAATGATCCAAAATACTGTGCATATCACAGGAGGGTTCACCATCCCACTAAGGCGTGTTATGTCTTAAAAGACAAAATACAAACCTTAATTGATGTTGGTATTGTGACGCCAAAGCCAAAAGAGAAGAAGGTGGGCGCAAACGCGGTCTCTATTAGCTTTGGATCGGTTCCTTTGTCCTGGTTTCAAGCCGAACCAGTATCAAAGGTTAAAATGCAAACCATCAACGATGACCCTCATGGACAACGCCAAAAAGGACTAGTGTCACGCACGACCCCTAACGGCGAAATCCTTTGGGTTCATCCGGATTTGCTTGAAGATGAATAGTAGACAACATCCACATCGAAGAAGAAGTCAAAAGGAAAAGGAAAGGAAAAGTCCTGTTACGGAGCCTCGGCGATTCCTGAGAAAGACGACGAGGAGATAGCAGCTCTACCGCTTTCTGATAAAGAATAGGAAGTTTTCGCTACAAGGGGTGGAAACGAATACCATTACCAGTATCCAGAAACTTCTAATCCAAATGCTAAAACTCTTTCAGAACTGGGGGTGGTTGTGACCCTACCCATAGCAACTGAGAAGCTACAGAAAGTTGTTAAGCAAAAAGAGAAGGAACCTCAACCTAAAAAAGTTCAACTTCCGAAGCAGCCTCGTTTCAATCGACCGATTGGACGAGACAAACCGGAAAACTCAAACACTCCATACCGCTTCGACGTCATGACTCAGTTAGCAAATATCCCAGCAAGGATCACGCTATATGAGTTGTTGCGCCTCTCGAAAGAAACTAAGGAAGCTTTACAAGAAGCTTTGGCTGATTCTGAAGTATTCGTCACTCAGATCAAGCCAACTCCTGAAGAGCCAAAGTCATCAGTGCAGCACTGCAATCTAGCAGCCACCAAATTTCCTTGCATAGCTTTCACAAAAGAAGATATGCAAGTCAGGAATTCGATGCATGACAGACCGTTATATTTCACTGGATATATCGGTTCGAGCGTTGTCAACCGGATTCAAGTCGATCCGGGTTCCGCTGTTAGCATCATGCCACTTCGGTTGATGTACCATCTCGGAATTCCCGCCAGCAAGTTAGCCTCCACAGGAACGGTCATCTACGGGTTTAATACTAGTGGGTCAAGACCATTGGGAAAAATCCGGGTGAAGTGTTAACTCGGAGATTTAAAATCTGAAGTCACCTTCTATGTGATCGATGCGGAGACTTCCTATAACTTATTGTTGGGTCGTCCATGGATCCACGGTAATCTTATAGTTCCCTCTACCCTCCATCAGTGTTTGAAGTATGTCGACACTAATGAGGAGGTCAAGACAGTGGTCGCGGATAAGCAACCATTCAAGGGGTTAGAAAATTACTTTACTGACTCCCTTCTATATGGTGCTGAGTCCAATACTGAACCATCGACCCATGGCACGGATAGCGGAGAAGAAGCTGATACCGAAGCCGGGCTCGATTATAGTGAAGGTCTTGTACTCAATGACATTGAACCTCTTGTAATCGATCTTGACGGTAATGAATCGTCGGACGAAAGTTGTAACTAGCAGCTTGCCGATGAAACAATAAAGAATGATTTAGAGTATTCGCCTTGTCTTGATAATGTAATACAGGAATTGTATGACGATCCCAGTCTGCACATGCCACTTCGCTCGTCTTGCACGGCGATAAAATATCTTCCAAATCCAATTGGGACAACGGTGATCTTACCCGCAAAGACAGGGGTGAGAAAGAAATAATCTTTGGAAAAGGGGATCCGTCCCCAACTCCTGATCTTTTCTTGGACAGCAACTCAGATGATGAAAAGCCTGGGTAGCATTTCTCTCGGTATAGTTCACAAGCAAATGATTACATGACGATGCAAGGCTATGACCTCTCGCTCGGTGAAGGTCTTTATTTTGGTCAAGGAGTCAGGGTTCCACCCCGTTCTACTTATGTACCAAAAGGAAAACCGGATAATTATTATAGTCATAATAGAGGTCTAGGTTATGCTTCGTCATCTGATGACGAATATTGCCAGCAGATTATTAGCCAACTGAGAAATGAAAGCGGGCATTCATCCGATACTTCAATGTGGGATTCTGACATGAGCATTGGAGAGAGATTCAAAGCCCTAATGTCGAACATGGCGACAGTTGATCCTTCCACAACTGAAGAGGACGATCAGTTGTCTATTTGGGAAGACCCCTGGATGCATTATATGAATATCCAGTATGGCGATCGGTTTGAGCAAAGAGAACCTCCTACGGAGGATAAGGTAGTCCAAATTAATATGGGTGACGAAGCTAATCCGAAACCTATATTTATCAGCGGTGATCTTCCACCGGATGAAAAAGAGGAACTAATCGCCCTCGTTAAAGAGTATATCGACGTTTTCGCTTGGAATTACAAAGATATGCCGGGACTCGACCCAAATGTAGCAATGCACAGCCTCAACATAAAATCGGATGCTAAACCTGTCAAGCAACAACAAAGACGGTTTCGTCCTCAAATTATGGAGGCAATAGAAGCTGAAGTCAAAAAATTAATCGATTCAGGTTTTGTCAGAGAAGAACAACACCCTGATTGGTTAGCTAATATCGTTCCAGTTCTTAAAAAGAATGGGAAAATCAGAATTTGCATTGACTTCAGAGATCTGAATACCGCCTGTCCTAAAGACGACTTTCCTTTGCCCATTACAGATGTCATCATTGACAATACATGCGGGTTTGAGAGAATGTCATTCATGGATGGATTCTCAGGATATAATCAGATTAAAATGCATCCGGATGATGAAAAGCATACAGCTTTCAGAACACCCCTTGGTGTATTCTGTTATACTGTTATGCCGTTCGGGTTGAAGAACGCTGGCGCTACGTACCAACGAGCAATGACGAAGATCTTTCAGGAACACCTTCGGAAGACTGTCGAATGCTATGTTGATGACCTGGTTGTTAAGAGCCGTGATAAGAACGACCACATTAAGGATTTGAAGACGATGTTCGATCTTGTGAGAAGTCATCAGCTAAAAATAAACCCGACTAAATCCTTCCTCGGGATGTCGAGCGGTAAGTTTCTTGGATTTGTCGTCACCACAAAAGGTATTCATATAGATCCTAATAAAGTGAAGGCGATACATGAGTTGCAATCTCCGAGAAATCTTAAGGAATTCAGAGGATTGCAAGGTCGATTGGCATATATCCGTCGGTTTATATCAAATCTGTCCGGAAAATGTCAACCATTCTCTAAACTCACGAAGAAAGGCGTGTCATTCATTTGGGATAAAGCATGCCAAAAGGCGTTCGAAGATATTAAAACATATCTGGCGAACCCACCTATTCTCATTGCACCGAAATCGGGCAGACCGTTTTTGATTTATGTCAAAGCGACGAGCCATTCGTTAAGTACGTTACTTACACAAGACGATGATAACGGTCACGAGCAAGCAGTATATTGCCTGAGTCGCACACTGGTAGGAGCTGAATCTCGTTATCCAATGATCGAGAAGGAATGTCTTGCCCTGGTATTTGCAATCCAGAAAATGCGACATTATTTAGTTGGACAAACAATTTATGTTATTTCCAACATAAATCCTATCAGAGTGTTCATGACCCAGCCGGCATCCATGAATTGGCGTTTAGCCAGATGGGCTTTACTCTTATCGCAATACGACTTGTACTTTAAACAGCAAAAATCAGTTAAAGGACGAGCTATTTGCGATCTTCTGGCGGAAAATCCTACGAAGGATGTGGTCGAGTTATACGACGATCTGCCAGATGAAACTCACGAAGTTAATACCACCTCACACCAACAAGTGTGGCAATTATACTTCGATGGGGCGTCCCGCGCAACCAACGTGGCGAGTGCACCCGGATGTTCTAGAATATCCTCAGGGGTGGGGGTCGTTCTAGTTTCCCCGGAAAAGTATGTCTTGCCTAGAGCATATTCACTGACCGAACCGTGTTCTAATAATGTGGCCGAGTACAATGTATTGATAATCGGACTTAATTTTGCCAAAGAGCTGGGGGTTGAATACCTTGAAGCTTTCGGGGATTCTCAACTGCTAATTAATCAAATACGAGGAGAGTATGAAGTCAGAAATCGAGACCTGATTCTATACCACCAGGTGGCCATTGAGATGGCAAACTCGTTTGAAGGATTTTTCATCGAGTATGTTCCACGTCTCCAAAACGCATATGCAGATGCATTGGCGGCGTTGTCGGTATCCTTGGCTCAACCTCCCGAAACGGAGCAATTGATTACAGTGAGGACTCATCAGCTTATTATTCCAATCTACGATTCGAACAATAAAGAAGTATACTTGACAGGAGTTGAACCCGAAGTTCGAGATTGGCGTTTCCCCATTATCGACTACGTCCTACATGGTATATTGCCTGAAGATGTAAGAGAAAGGGAATCGATTCGGCGAAGAGCACCGAGATTTTACTACAATGCCACAGCGCAAATGTTGTATCAACGATCGTACGATGGTCTTTTACTCCGTTGCCTATCCGGCAAAGAAGCAGAACAAGCGCTCAAAGAGGCACATGATGGGATATGCGGTGCACATCAGCCCGGTCCTAAACTTTGTGATCGACTTAGGAGAATCAGGTATTACTGGCCAACTATGGTAAAAGACGCAATTGACTACACACGACGATGTGAAGTGTGTCAGTTACATGCAAATTATATGCACCAGCCTCCCGAGTATTTACACCCATCGGCGACATCAGGGCCATGAACTTGGGGAATGGATATAGTAGGTCCTATTTTCCCGCCTTCGGTTAAAGGGGACCGTTTCATTCTGGCAATCACCGATTACTTCTCGAAATGGGCAGAAGCAGTTCCACTTAGAGAAGTAAAGACGAGTGATGTTATTAAGTTTATTAAACATCATATCATATATCGGTATGGTGTTCTAAGGCAAATAGTGCACGATGATAGTCCTCAGTTCGTCAGTAACGCATTCATCAAATTCTACGGTAAATTCGGGATTAAAGACGTTTCATCGACGGCTTATAATCCTACGGCTAACGGATTGGCCGAAGCTTTTAATAAGACCATCATCAAAATCTTGGCAAAATTGGTGAAAACCAATAAACGAGATTGGGACGATAAACTCGGCGAAGCCCTATGGGCTTATCGTACAACTGTCCATACGCCAACCGGAACAACCCCATATGCCTTAACATATGGATGTGAAGCTGTTCTGCCACTGGAAATACAGATTTCTTCCCTCCGTGTTGCTCTCGCAACGGGAATGACGACGGAAAAACATCATCAGAAACATCTCGAAGAGTTAGATATGTTAGATGAAAAGCGCTTGGAGGCTCAACAACAGATTGAATTTTATCAAGCTAGAATCTCTCGGGCTTTTGATAAAAGGGTCCGACAACGAAGTTTTAAAGAAGGAGATTTGGTTTTTGCTGTTCGAAGACCTATGATTCTCACTTCCAAGAAGAAAGGAAAATTTGAACCTAAATGGGAAGGGCCGTTTGTGATAGAAACAGTCTATTCAAATGGTGCATATCGCTTGGTTACTCAGGATGGCAACAAATTAATGATGCTAATAAATGGGAAGTTCCTAAAAAAGTATTACCCGTAATACGTTCGGGATAACCTATGTAAAACGGGAAGTTCCTAGAGAATCCTGTGCCGGATATTTCAGGATAACCCGTTATCAGTTAATTATCCTAAATGGAAAATGATCATGTGAATAGTCTATTCTTAATCGTGATGAAAAAGGATTAAGAATCTTTTACTACTTTTGTTGAGATGAGATTTAATGACAATTAATCTTTCCTCACAAAACTCTGTAATGCGATCATGGAAGGGGAAACTCGATAATTCGTAACCCCGCACCATGAAGCCCCCACCAATCAGATCAACCAATGGTCATCAGTCTGTATTAGTCGACAAATTATTTCACGTCGAATTCTTATACTTGAAATCAAAATTTCCCACCGAGTAGTTCGTGCAAATCAACAAACTCATTGTTATTTGTACCCTACTCCTAAACCCCCACTTGGTCAAACCTTCCTACAGTTAGGACCAAATCCAAAATCCCCTCTCGATTCGTTCCATGAATGAGAGGTCCACAAACTGAATGATCAAACCTTATGACAGTTAGGATTATTCAAACCAATCCGGATTCTCCGAGTGGAGATCCCACTTTAAGTTTCCTTTGCACCAGGAGATAGAATATAAAATTCTTCCTCTCCGATTCCGGGTTTATCTCTACCAACAAACAAGAGATCAGGAGACGGAATATGAG
>BQKN01055968.1:12611-36431 GCA_022839385.1 Asparagus kiusianus
ACCAACAAACAAGAGATCAGGAGACGGAATATGAGATTATTCCCCTCCAATTCTGGGTTTATCTCTACCAACAAACAGGAGATTGAGAGCTGGAATATCCAATTCCTTCTTCACAAACTTGGGTTCGTTTTCATACATAGAAAATGTTACCTACCCACATTTCAAAATCCATGTCATTCACGCCTAGGGGATGTTATCTCTATTGTTTATTAGAGATAAGTCTACATCTAACACATGTAGCCTACGTATTCAATACCGTAGTTTGAAGTCTAAAAGAGTCTAAGTCTTTTAGCCCAACGTCATATGTGAAACGGACTTAGATAATTCACGTACTAGCCCGATTCAAACGGTAATCGGTAAAGGCATATCAAATCCGTTGATGGCTGAGGATTTGCCAAAAATCCTATAAGTATTATGGTTATTTATTCTAAACAAGAATGAGTAATCATAATAAAATCTCAATGAGCAAAAGGCTTCGTTATATTGATCGAAAATGTTCAAACAAAAAATACATATTCTCTAATTACAAAAGTTTATACTGACGAATCTGATCTTCTAGTTTTGAAAGCTCTATCGTGTAAGCCTGTTCAAGCTCAGCGGTCAGTTTAACTTTGAAGGCTTCTTCGTTAACGCTCTGAAGTTCAGTGACCTCTTGTTCCTTCTCAGCAAGTCTCTTATCCTGAACATTCAATCGCTAAAACAAGTTTTCTTCAATTTGTGTTGTTTTCGTCAACTCAGATTCCAAAATTTCACGAGCATCCTTAGCTTTTGCAAGTTGTTCTTCTAGGCGGTCTATTTCAGCTTGGTTAGACTCCAAGTCCCGGCGTAGATCGACCTTAGCCTGTGTTCTCTTAGCAACATGCACCCTGAGTTGATGACTGTGGGCTCTTAGCTTTTGAAGTTCAGAGTTAGCAGATTTCTGAGAATCGCGCCACGCCTGCAACTTGAAGTCCATATGAGAAGCAATGTAGGAGGGTACGCCTTTAGTGCGAAGATCCTTCAGAAGTTCAACGTGTTGCTTCAGCTTGACCAAATAAATGCCGATCGAATCGGCTAAGTCGTTATATCCTTCATCTCGGATGCCCGACATATAACGATCAAACGGTTTCTTAAAATTCTCAAAGTGTGAGCCTTTTAAGAGAATGCGATCGACCATAGAGTTCCAAAAAGAGACGAAGCCATGAAGATCAGAGCAAATGACGGCTTTTTCCAGATCCTCGTCAGCCAATAACTCTTGGATGCGGTTTGATAAGGAGGAAGAAGAAGCTGCGATGAAGACAAATAAATCAGTACAATACATATATATGCATACACAATAATGAGCCGTAACATACCAAGTTTAACAAAGGAGCCTTCAGCATGACCTTGTCCACCCAATGGTGGTGGTCCGGCCTCCTGAACAGCCAAAGCTGGTTCAGGAATAGCAGCTTTTGAAGCGCCAGCTATGTCAGAAGGTTCTTTAATTTCAACCTCAGAGGATTTCGGGTCTAAGTTGAGAGATTTCTCAGGAGAAGATTCTACAGACAAAAGAATCACAATAAATATAATAGGATATCGATCAGAAACTTGAAACGAATGAGGGTTAAAACTCACCAATTCCAGGCACAACATCAGCCAACGTATCAACTTCTTCAGTTGGTCTCACTTTTGTTGCGACCGGACTGATTTGAGGGGTGACATTAACTTCGATCATCATGGGATCTACAGGGGTAGCAGGTTGAGATTCAGGAATAGATGATTGAAGATCAACTTCGGTTCCTGCCCATGATGAGAGATCACAACCTCCAGGTTGATCGTAAGCTCCAGCGATTATAGCTGTATCAGTTCCGGCGACTGGTCCTATAATTCGAACATTTACATGATTAATCAAGTGAGAAAATATATGATGAGGAGTTTGCAGAACAGAAGCCTTACTCTCAGAAGGACCTGCTTCTGTTAAACCAGTGCCAACCATTGATTCTGTGGCTGCACCAGTGGCTCTCCCCAACAACAAATCGGAGATTTGCTGATGGTCGTCCTCTGAGATGTCCATATTAAAGTCGAAATCAGTGAAATTATCGATTTTAGGGGTATGGACAGTCTCTCCTTCAGGTGGTGCGCTCATTATGACATCTACAGGATGCATTGAGTCATAAATAATATATGAATCTAAATGAAGTTGTTCGAGACGAAGATTAACTTTACCTTCGTTGATTGGGACGGATTCAGGAGCCTCACCACTGGCACCCACTTCTTTTAGTTTAACTAAAAGAATACAAAGCGCACAAGTCGTTAGATGAGGCACACGTCCCGACTCATTCATTTCTTGGAATTCTCTTCCGAGTGGGGAGAGACCAATACCTGAGTCTTGAGCTGGTAGGTTGATGTCTGGAGTCGGTGGAACACCAGCTATTTCATCTCTCAGAGCATCCTGCATCTGTTGAACGAAACTGGGCTCCTCAGTTTCCAGACCGCCAGGAGAAACAGCATCCGCCCAAAATTCTCCCTCTTCTTGACTCCCTGCAAGGATGGAGTATAAGATAAACCCGATAAGGGCAAATGAGTGAGAATAAAAATGAATTTTTACCTTGTTCTGCGGAAGAAGCACTATGATCAGACGTTTCCTCTACAGCGGGAAGACGAACACGCGGCTTAGAGGCGGATTTCTTTTGTCTTTTTAGTGGACGCGCTTCATCCTTAACTCCAAATCCTTCATGACGATGCTTAGTGCGTAATTCAGTTATAGGAGGGATCCGAGTTTGAGCTTGAGTGGGAAGTCGAGATCTTCGCCGAAGAGTAAGAGGCACTGTATCTTCCTCATCCTCTTCATCGCCACTAAGGACTTCCACCGTCATCCGATTGGGATGAGTCATAATGACTCTTTCTCTCTTTCTTCTCGGAGCATCTGGTGGTTGAGTAGGCACGGTAGACGGACGTACAAGCCCCCTCTCAAAGAATGAATCAGGGAGACCAGCTATTTCATCAGAACTCGAATCGGTCTCACCCGCCTCCTCAGAAGTCTCAGTTTCCTCGGAGTCAAATTCTTCTTCACTACCAGCTGAACGAGCCGGTTCTTTGCCTTTCCTCGATGATTCAGTGGTCTCTTTCTTTTGGGGTGAAGTTATAGCTTCACGAGTCGCTCCTCTTGTGTGTCGCGAGATTGTCTCTTCTTCTGATTCTGACCTTCTCCTATACCGGGTGACGATGTTGGCAGCGATCAACCACTTGCAAAATAAAAAGGTCATCCGTAGAGGTGGTGTTTCCAGAGGGAGATCAAACTCAGCACTTGTGCAGCCGGCGATACTCCAGAACCAAGCTCTCGCTCCGTCGATAAGTCCTCCGCGAAAGCTAAGGTGACGATTCGGGTTGCCGACATAAATTTGATCATAGCCTAATTGGCGAGCAAATCGACACGGAAGATAGGGTTTAATGAGACAAACATCTTTTACCCTGAACAATAGATATCCAGGTCGAATGTTTACCAACCACCTGAAGCACCCGACGTCCAAGACGGTACGATCCTGCCTTGGATCTTCAGCATCCAATAAAGTTGTGTTGTATGTGCCGGAGAATCGAGGAAAGCAAGGGAAGAACTCCCAACACTTATGAATTTTGAACTGTCTAGTGATGTCCGCCCATCGATGCTTGACCCATTTACAACCCTCAAGGGTCTGCAATAGAGGAAGACTGGGATCCACCGTTTCAGGAGCTTCCATCAAATCTGGTCGATGAAGTACCAACCAGGTCATTAGATAAGTGTAGGGTAGCTCCAGCTTCGGAACGGAGACATTAGCAGATGGTTTCTTCTTCTCTTGAAGGAATGCGGAAACTAGTTGCCGTAATCCACTGTGGGTAGCAGCCATCATTGCGGGGAGCAGGGATAATTTACGACCTGTAACTAGTTGGACTGCTGGGTATAACACCTCCATTGGCATCGCATCAGAAGATTGATGGGGAACCACGCACCTCTTCAACCATAAGGCCAAGAAGCCAGCCAGCAGGGTGGTAGGAGTAATTGGAACACCAGCTTGCCACAGATAAGAACGGAATTTAGTACCATGCGGAAATCCGTCTTCTGAGTGAGAGGTGTAAGTCTGTGCATTGGTTTTCTCTAACAGCCGATTGATTTCACTCGGGCTCAAAGGAGATAATCCACGTACATCTTCTGAACGGTTGTCTAAGTTCTTGAACAGATAATCGGCGAACTGTTTTAAGCTAATCTGGGGAGATTTCTTCCTAGATTTGGTCTCCATCTCGGCCATGGCTATGTGATAATGGCAGGTCAATTCCCATAAAGTGTCATGGGTTACAGTTGACCGATCTTTCATCTTATTCAGCTGGTTAGTGTTTGGGAAGAACTCTTGATATGGAACATCACCTATGGGCAGACCAGACACCTTCATCATCTCGTGCAATGGCAACCCGAGCTCCCCATTCTTGGTGAAGAAGGTATTAGTGTCAGGGTTATAGGTCTCAAACAAACAAAGAAAATGACCTACACTGATCTGCAGACCATACATAGTGGCACGAATCGGGATTTCCAACCCTAATGCGGCCAACTCTCGCCCCCATCGGTTTAGTACATATCGAGTCATTCTGGTCCACCATTTGTCTCCAAAATAATAGACCCATCCATAACATCTGAAGTTCTCATGGGGTAATTTCTTCCCCGCTGCCGCTAACCTGTTCTTCACGGTGTTGGCTTGTGCAGCTATCTCATTCTGAGGGATATTATCCTGGCCTAGGATACCTGGATGTAGTCCTCGTACAGAAGCTCTCTTACTTGAACCTGGGGTGGCTTCCTTCCCGATGAAACCACAATGAATGCGTTCGTGGTTTTCGGTTAACCTCTAGAACATTTCACGTCCAACAGATAAATTTCTGAACTGTAAAAGCGAATGTTCACGAGGAATCCAAGGCAGATATAGAAATAATGAGCCGCTCTCATGCAACCATTGTGTAGGCCTGCAGAATGCAATCTCCGGATCCTTTATGGAGTCACCAAATAAAAAGTCTGGTTTCCTTATGCATTGGTTCTCATCTCTCTCTGAAATCAAGGTGGTGTCCGTGATTAGTCGTCGCAGAATACGGCAACTACCCCGCTGAATCAGTTCTCTGGCTCCTTCACTATAATCTGACTTAAATTGGGGAGCAGACTCTATTAACGGTAGCCCTTCATAATAAGAATGAGTGGCGCTGCTCTGACCCGTAACTTCATCAACGGTGAAGATCGTGGAAGGGAAATGGACTGATAAAAGAAATACACATAAATCGTGTAAGGATGGTCCTAAAATTTTAGAGAAAGCGGTATATCTTACTCTATAAGATATAGTCGCTATCTCGTAACAGGTGTGATGATTTTTCATCTACTATATGTATAAAGGAGATATGCGTTACTATGTACGGGCATTATAACAGCATACCAAAACCCCTCAACACATGTAGGATGATATAAAATCGCCCCTGTGTGTTCTGAAGTGCGTTTTGTCCAAGCAAAACAAACACTTTTAAGCGTCGATCCCCTCAAAGGAGGATACCGGCTCTTCTCGAGGGTATCTCAAAGGATACAAACGAGGATCTGCATACAAATATAGTATTGTACATATGAAATTGATAAAATACTGTATGAAAATCGATGGAAGGGTGAAAGAAACATACCCCCATGAGAAACGGCAATAGGAGCAGCCCCCTCAGGGCTCTGAACAGTCGAACGGCCTCGGGTGACACGAGCTCTACGCGGTGACATGATGAAAACACAAGCTACATTGAGACCCAAGGGGAAAGTTAGGGTTTTGAACGTGAAATTGAACAAAATATCACAAAATTTCGCTGAAACAGTGCATGCAAACTTGAGGTCATAGAAAATCAAAAAATTTGAAAGAGAAAAGGGGGAAACGAACCTGTGGAATCTGACTGGAATCCCCCCAAACGAAGCACCACACAAGTCGGCAACAAGGAGGAGAAGAAGTAGCAGAAAACTGATCGAAAATCGTCGAGAAATCGTCCAGAAAATCGCCTAAAATCCGACGTAAAAAGTCGTCAGAAAACCCTAAGTCGGGGTTTTATAACCCCGACTTCGATCAGCGAGGCATACTTTACTATCTCGCCGGGCGAGATAGTATATACTGTCTCGCGACGCGAGACAGCATACACTGTCTCGCACCGTGAGACAGCATTTACTGTCTCGCACAGCGAGACAATATAAGCTGTCTCGTACTACAGAATGACAACGAACGTTGTGGTGTTTCGACACACATGAATACTCTAATGGTACACGAGTCTAAACTGTTTTTTTTTCCTACCCTCAACAGGAAGTTTCTGGAGAATATTGATCTGAATATTCTTAAGGATAACCTGATGAGTTCTCAATGGATGTATCAATTCAGTGATAAAAGATGAACCTACAAGAACAAGTACCAGCTTCGATTCAAGATCTCGACAACGGTCAAGCGATAAACGCGACACCGGGACAATATTAGTTATTCTACAAAGAACTGAATAGACTAAAGGAAGAAGAGTTCAAGGGTTGAAGCCATTTACAAGTCCTTCTACACGATCTACTCAACCAAGCATTGAAGGGATCGTAAGTAAAATCTATCTTATCCAAAGTATCCCAGACTCTTCTATAAAAGAATACGTCTGGAATACTTTGGAGGGGGTATCTGTAGGCATCAAAAAATGCTAATAGATATCCAAACATAGAGAAGATCATCAAAAAAAATCACATCATACTGTCTTAGAAAAAAATCAAGACAGATATGAACTGTCTTGCCAGCGAGACAGTGTTTACTGTCTCGCCAGCGAGACAGACTTTGCTGTCTCGCCAGCGAGACAGTGTTTGCTGTCTCGCCAGCGAGACAGTATTTACTGTCTTGCCAGTGAGACAGTATTGAAGTGGTCAAAACCACCTTGAAAACCGCCATACACGTGTCCATTAACTGCTAAAAGACGTGGGAAACATCATGGGCGAAAATCACGTGAATAACTGCCAAAATAACAGAGTTTGAAACGTGGGAAGGCAGTTACAGTAAGAAACTGCCAGGAATATTCGTTTTCCGAGATAGTATTTTACTGTCTCGCTGGGCGAGACAGCAAATTTACTGTCTCCCTGGGCGAGACAGCAAACACTGTCTCGGCCAGCAAGACAGTAAACACTGTCTCGCCAGCTAATTCTTTGTTTTGTTGAGTTTTTGCAGTTATGAACCCCTGAGGCTATAAATACCCCCCTAGGGTCATTTCTGACGAGGATCGAGCATTTGTTAGAGCATTCCAGAGCAGAGAGAACAGAGATTTTAGTTCTTGGAGCAATTCCTTGAGTTCGAGCTTAGACTTGATCTTAAGAAGAACGACTATCTTACTTTGATAAGATCTTCGTTTCAAATTCTCACTTCGATAAACGAAGACAGAATCATTAAGCCCCCTCTTCACAATCTATGATTCGGCGGTCCACGAGCTAAAGCGCTCCCGGCACAGGCAAAGTGCCACAAAAACAGTAGTTGATAAACGACTATTGTGTTATTTTCTTAAGAGTTGTAATTTTCTTAATTTTTCATTGTAATTTTCTGTAATCGATCGAAGATTAATGGAATTGGCAATGAAAACAACTTTTGACGAAAACATACGCCTTTCTTCATAAGCTTCGAGAAAGGTTGGCAGCGCCCTGAGAGATTAGATATGAATCTTCGGATGTATGCCAATCTGCCTTGCAGGCCTCTAAGCTCTTTGAGATTCTTCGGTGGCGGCATGTCTTGGATGGCGCGTACTTTCTCTGGATCTAGAGAAATTCCCTTGGACGTGATAATAAATCCCAGGAATTTTCCACTTGATACTCTGAGAAACGATTTAGTCGGATTCATTTTCAGTTGGTGTTCTCGCATGATATCGAACATTGTCTTCAAATTTGCAAGATGATCACCCTTACATTAGCTTTTCACAGCTATGTCGTCAACGTAGCACTCTATCTTCTTACGCAGATGTTTGTGGAAGATGGCGTTCATTGCTCGTTGATAAGTTGCCCCTGCATTTTTCAGGCCGATGGGCATCACTGTGTAGCAATACACTCCCAGCGGTGTTCTGAATACGGTATGCTTTTCGTCTTCAGGATACATCTTGATTTGATTGTACCCGGAGAATCCATCCATGAAAGACATCCTTTCATATCCGCAGGTGTTATCAATCATAACATCCGTGATAGGAAGTGGGAATTCGTCTTTCGGACAAGCTGCATTGAGATCGCGGAAGTCGATGCATATACGGAACTTACCGTTTTTCTTGAGCACGGGAACAATATTGGCCACCCAGTCCAGGTGTTGTTCCTCTCTGATAAAGCCTGAGTCTATAAGCTTTTTCACTTCAGACTCAATTGCTTCCATGATCTCTGGACGAAACCGGCGTTGCTGTTGTTTAACGGGTTTGGCATCCGGATCGATGTTGAGACGATGCATGGCCACTTTGGATTGAGACCCGGCATGTCTTCATAATTCCAAGCAAAGACATCTATATATTCTCGGACGAGAGATATAAGATCTTCTTTCTCAGATAGTGATAAGCTTTCGCTTATGAAAATTGGTTTGGGGTCAGATTCATCTCCCATATTGACCTGGATTACGTTATCTTCAGTGGGTGGTTCGCGTTGTTCGAAACGCATATCCCATAATATGTTAAGACGTTTGATCCATGGGTCATTGGTTGATTCAATTAACCCTTCATCACCCCCTGCATCTTCATCTGGGTAACTAGTTGAAACCATGTTCATAGTCAAACTCTTAAAGAAAGGTCCGACACTGACGTCGGATTCCCAGGAAGATGTTCCGGATGAATGATCCTGCCGTAAATAATTACTGATCTCATTTTCTAAAACAGAAGGAGTTGTGACATAACCCAAGCCTGTTCCGGTCTTTTGATAATAATCCGGAGGTTTTCCTTCGGGGGTTAGAGACATCCGGATCGGCGTTCGCCTACCTTTCCCAAAGTTTAAACCCTATTTTTCATTAAAGTTATATCCCATTCGTTTCATTAAATGTATAGAAATGGGTTCGTGGTAATGAAATTGAGGAACTCCATCGTCTTCCTCTGAACTACCTCGTTTGAGTGGTTCGGGTTTAACTTTACCAAAACAAATCGGCTTCTGCCCTTTTCTTTTGGATGGGACTTTGAAGATAGCCTTCTGTGCATCTTCTACTTCTTCATCTGAAGTGAATGATGACATAATTGGCAACGTGAGGGATGCCTCTGCACACAATGTGTGCCACGAGTTGGTACCTGCATTATGATCATTCTCTATTTGTTTACTTTTAGAGGACACATCAGACAAGTACGCCAAAATAAAATCTTCATTAATGCACCATTCACCCTCGCTCGGTACATTATTATTACTCTCATCCTGACCCATTACATCTAGATTCAGATCCCACGGGCAATTTTCTTCAGGATCTGGTTCAATGTCGGCTTCATTGCCACTGTCTACATCTTCTTTCTCCTGGGATTCTAGGTAGAAAACGGAGTCCGTGTGAAAGCTTTCCACCCCTCGAAAGGGATACTTTTCTGCAATTAGAGTTTGGACTTTTCCCTCATCATTGGCATATTTTATGACCTGATGCAGAGTAGACGGGACAATGCGGTTTGCATGTATCCAGGGTCTTCCTAACAGTAGATTGTAGGAAGTGTCTGCGTCTATGATGTAGCACGTTACCTCAGACTTAAGGTCTCCAATTTGGCATCTGAGTTTGATCTTTCCCAGGGGCCGAGTACTGTTTGCATTGAACCCGAAGATGGTGGTCTGGGTAGTGTTCAACTGGTGCATAGGGATTCCTAAGATCTGCATGACCCTGTAGGGCATGATACTGAGTGCAGAGCCCGGGTTAACCTGGACACGACTGATTTCGGAAGATCCAATATATCCCGTATAGTACAAAGGTCTATCGTGTTTGTGTTTAACTTGCATATCTTCTTGAGTAAACGATATACAGGGTAAACTTCTTGCAGCTTGCAGACATTGCAGGCAAGGTTGGTCTTCAGAAGCTTCAGGGATTGGAGCCACTTGTGTGATGAAGCTCTCTGTATTCTTCAATGCTTCAATTAGAAATTCCTTGGTGGTTTTGGACAACCTTAGGAGCTCATATAGTGTAATTCTGGCCGGTATGTTGGCCAGCTGTGCTATGACATTGAATTGAAAAGAAGTGCTCGACTCTCCGGGTTCCTGGTGAAGATTTTTGTTGAACCGGAGCTCCTTTTGTTTCCCTTTATCGATCAGCTTTTTCGGTACAGAACCCCCAACGTCTTGGGGTTGCTCTTCAGCTTCTTGAGGATTCTGGTTGTAGTCTCTCAAGTAAGCCTTTCCTGACCGAGTGCCAGGGTTATCTTCCGGGTATGCTGCCAGGGCAATCCTCTCCTCTTCTGAATCCGTAAGGGTCTTGAGGTGGTCATCGTTCTCAGTAATGGAGGGGCTAATCATGTTGGAAGACTTAGCATTTCCTCCTTTCTTCTTGGATGAGGTGTTCGTCCACTGTTGGTCTTCCACCAGATCAGGATGAACCCACATGATTTCTCCTTTTGGAGTGGTGAGGGGTATCAATCCCTTGTCTTTCTGACTGTACAAGTCAGTATTCTTCAGGTGCATTTCTCCTTTGTGGATGGGGACAACGCCATCCGCGGTCACCACTGGAGGGAAGCCACCGAACTGGACTTCTATTATATTGGTAGATACAGTCTTTTGCTCAGGTTTCAGAGTGAGCACCTTGGCGTCCACCAAATTTTGGAGGATGTCCTTAAAGACGTAGCACCTTCTGGTAGGATGCCCTAGGAATCTGTGATAGCGGTAGTAATTAGGGTCATCTATCTTCCCTGCTTCCTCCGGCTTCCTGATTTCGGGAAGCTGCAACTTGTTGTTCTTCCGTAGTAACTGGAACAAGATATCTACATGTTCTTCCTTGAAGGAATACTGTTTGGGCACTCTTTGTTGATTGGGTGCTTTACCTTGTTTAGCGGGTGGCGATGCTCGCGTGTTGGCGTCGGCAGCCAAAGTCTCCTTTCCCTTAGATTGAGGAGCATTGTTTTGATTGCGCCGCTATTGTGGTTTGGGTTGTACAGCCTCTTCGGCTTTCACCCGAGCAACAATCTCTTCGGCTTGCTCTCCTTGCGACACCAGCTGTCTCCAGGAGCGACATTCCGCTACCCCCATCTAGGCAAGGAGCTGAGTCTGCAGGTTGTGCCTGCAAGTTTCAACCAAGGTCGATTGGGTCATACCTGAGGGGCATCGCAATGCCATGTTGTGAAATCTCTCCACGTAAGCCTTGATGGACTCTCCCTTCTTCTGTTTGGTGGCCAGAAGAGTCGGGACCGAAACTTCTGTATCGTCCTCAAAGAACCTGGCCAAAAATAGCCTTTCTAAATCTACCCATTTTTGAATAGATCCAGCAGGCAGCTTCATAAACCATTCAAAGGCCACCCCTTTAAGAGTGTCGGTGAACAAGCATGTCAGGATGGCGTCGTTCGCTACCACATCTCCAGTCTGTGACTTGAAGTAGTAGATGTGCTGATTTGGCGATCCTGTGCCATCGAACGGTTGTAGGGTAGGGGCCTTGAACTTAGGAGGGTAGGGGGTTGTGTCCCACTCAGCGGGATAAGGCCGTATCACCCCTTCTTCACGAAGCTCGTTTCTATTGGTGATTGCATTGAGGCGAGCTTCCAACTCATCCATTTTAGAGGACTGAGGTTGCAATTCTCTTTCTATCTCCTTCTCATTTTCAGAGGAGGATTCGAGGTTATGAATTTCACGATCCGAATGTTCGGTCGCTTTTTGCTTTCCCTTTGATGTTGTCTTCCGGGAAGATTCGGGTTTTTGGCCTTTTTTAGCCAGGAGCTGGGCCAACATATCCTTCATCTGAAGAAGGGTCTCTTGTTGCGCTTGGAGTATGACGTGATGTTCATCTACTCTTTTGGCTATGTCCTCAGGGTTTCCCGCCATGTAAGCAAAAACCTCTCGCGCTCCGACAGAGCTTGAAGATTGAGATTCGGCTATTGCCGAATGTTCATCACTTGTTGTAATCCCTTTGGGTAACTTTTGGTAGTCAACCGGGCGGATAGCTCCTGTCCGAGTCCGAGTATACTGATATACTCCTTCGAACTCGTCACAAAGTTCCCTAACAGTCGGGGAATGATTTCTTTGTGACTCATCAGAATCAGCATGCGAGGCTCTTCCTCTGCCGATCGTGTTGATAGTGACCTCAGGATATTCAACTTCAGAGGCCTTCTTATGGCGACGTTGTCGTTTGGGAGGCCTAACAATATTAGTCAATCTATTGAACATCGACTGTCTAGGCGTAGGTGAACAACAGCTGCATTCGGAGAAGACAGCGGAAATGAGCCGTTCACATTGGCATGAATGAGCCATTTGCTATGTTGGTCTTCCTCTTGACAGTAACTCACGCAAGTCGGAGACCTGGGAAAGATTTCATGAGGGTGGAGATGGAACCCCCTGCTCTTAGATAGGTTAGATATGAACATTAAATCCATGCCGTCCCTTTTGAACCTGACGGACCGTGTCGTGTTCTTGAGAAGAAACACAAGGGTCACGTTTAGGTTTATAAACACAAGGTCAAGGCCTGTGTTTAATTGATGAAACAGACCCCTATGGGTCTTATTTTGATTGAACGCACACTTGTGGTGTGCGTTTTGCTGATGAAACAGACCCCTGAGGGTCGTTTTTTGGTTGAACGCACACTTGTGGTGTGCGCTTGGTTGACGAACCAGACCCTTGAGGGTCAGGTTTTGATTGGACGCACCCTTGAGGTGTGCGTTTGAATGATTGAACAAACCCCTGAGGGTCGTGTTTTGATTGAACGCACACTTGTGGTGTGCGTTTGGCTGTTCGAATAGACCCTTGGGGTCGTGTTCTGACTGAACGCACGGTTGTGGCGTGCGTTTGGGTGATTGAACGTGCCTTTGGAGGTCACGTTTTGGGACGCACCCTTGAGGTGTGCGTCTATGTTGAACAACACGCCACTGAGGGTCGCGTTTGAGTTGTATCACCCGAGGTTCATAGTCAGGTTCATTGCCACGAAGTGTGCGTTCTAGAGCAGAAACACAGAGTTCGGGCAGAGGCTCAGAAACGCAATCTTTGCGTTGGGCAGTAGCTCGGCTATTCCGCAAATATGCTCGCCGTATGGATCTTCTCCTCCGTCGGGCAGCGTTTTTCTTAGCTTGTTTCAACGTCTTGGCCGCTGCATCGTCGGCGTTGATTGGATTTTCTTCCACCATAGGTCTCTTCTGAGCTATTATACGCCGTAATGATATGGGTGTGGAATCTTCGACTCGCAGAGCGAGTTTAAGGTCTTGGCCAAAGGAGAGGGCTTTCTTTGGTATCTCAGCAGTAGTTACGACCTCCTTAGAGGTCTTGCGGGTATCTCGCTTAGCTTTAGGGCTAAGTGACCCAGAGGAGAGGGCTTCCTCATATTTGGCTTGGTCGAACTCTACGACGAGAGTTTCGACTGTAGTTCTAGTGAGGTGGACGTCGGATTGCGCCACCACTTCGTCGTCAGAAAAGCTAGTCCCCAGCGGAGTCGCCATCTTTTGTTTGTTGGAAATTTGATGTAAAAAGACAATGAAAGAAAATTTAACTTGTATTCTCTCAAAATCGATTACAATTTGGATTCCGATTACAAAAGAGAGGAGAATGAATTTGATTCTTCCCTTTGTTTAAAACTGGGTTCTTCTTAGTAGCGATGGAGTGCCTCCTTCGAATGCTCGCGTTGAAATTGCTCTCCGTTGACGATCCGACCGTACTATCTCACTGGAACAATTGATTTGTTTGATAAATTCGGTTTAGAACTCTTAACGAGTGTAAAGAACTCAGAACGAGTTTGGAACTCTGAGAAGAGTAGTTGAAAACCGAATAATTGATTGATGTGATTAACTTGTATTGCAAGTTAACTACGAACTCTTAACGAGTTTTCAGAACTCAGAGCGAGTTGAAAACTCTGTAACAGAGTTGTTAGAACCGATGATTTGGTTAATAGCCAAGTTGATTTCCCATTGATGATGAGATTCCCTCAGATTTGATTTGCTAACTACTTAGTAGTTTGTTGATCTTCAGAGAAATCTCCTCCTCCGTGCGGTTAAGCTGCTGAGATTTACTAACCTTAGGTGGTTTTGATACCAACACACGTTAACCTTATGCGGTTTTACTGCCCAGAACCGATTAACCCCTTCTTGGTTGAGTAAGGTGGTTATTTATAGGGGGATTAGGGTGTAACCAACCCCTAAATCCGCTCCTAAGTGGGCGAAAATCCCTCAGAACATGGGATAACGGTTTTGAGGCCGTTCGACTGGTGTTTGAACAAGTCAAACGCCTGATTTGGCGTTATGGGCCTTAACTCTGCATCTAAGGTCTGAGACGCAGAGTTAAATCTTTGTCAAAGGTTGGAAACGCACAGGCCGCATGCGTTCTGGAATTGGAGACGCACAGGTCGCTTGTGCGTTAAGATCAACTCTACGTCAAGAGTTTGGGACTCATAATTGATTCTGCACGTTATGTGTGCGTTTTGTGCTTTAACTCTGCGTTGCAGAGTTAGGTGCCTGCTGGAGAATGCACAGAATGTGTGCGTTTGAATTTGAGGAACACAGAAGTGAGCTCTGCGTTTAAGAGAGGTTGTTGACTTGTAACCTCGTCCATTATGATGTTGCAAAGGCTACTGCTTATTGATCCTTGCTTGTCATGGGATGTGAAAGTCGTCAGATTGTAACTTTCACTGTTGATTGTGAATGCCACTGAATAGAGTTTTCATTAGCTGTCGGAAGTGTCGTTGACTTGTAACTCTTCTCGATCCATATGAAAAGTCCTCTACTTGCAACCTTGCAACCTTCGTTTGTTGGTACGAAAGCTATTTGATTGTAGCTTCCATTGTTGTAACTTGATGGGAATCTGTGACTATTTGCCCACAGCTCTCTACCAAACAACTCACCAACTAAGTCCAATCTTTTATTTCTGAAACCATTACACTGCTCATCAGCATCTCTAATAGTCGCTAATATAATATTGGTCATGTTGTTGTCGCAGCCATCAAGATCAATCATCTCAAATATGAGGTTGTATTTGTAGTGATTGTAGGGCCGCGGATGCAGTGATTTGTAAATTGCTTATGTTTTGATTGCAAGGACGAATTCTTCTTCTTGATTTGAAGGAATCATCACCTCGTAATCTCTTCTTAATCCATGGGGATCAACTATCCATCGTGATTTTTAGACAGCCTACAATAACTGTGCTCCCAATTAAATAGTACAAATTCTTCTTTCTGACGCCCTTCATCATAATCATGGACCTAAATGTGACCTTCAAATATACATCCTCTAAGATCACTCGATAGCCTGCTGCCTCCAAAACTCCAAGTGAAATGATGTTCTTTTTTAACTGCGGAACAAACCTCATTTCATCCAACTCCCGAATCACCCCATCACACATCCTAATACGAACGATACTGATACCACCAATACAACATTCATGATCATTACCCATAAGCACGACATCCCCTCTTTCCAACTCCTCAAAGCCGGTGAACCAATCCCTCCTACGGTAAATATGGTAAAAAACACCTGAATAGCCTAAAGAATCCGAATCTAAATTGTCACCATTAGCCTTGGCAACATTCAACTTTGAAGCTTGAATAGCTTTTCCCTTATTCTTCCCGGCTCGATCTATCAACTTTGGGCATTCGGCTTTCCAATGTCCATCTTCTTTACAAAAGGCGCACTGATTCTTACTAACTATAGGGTGTGCTCCTCTAGACCGTGACCTCCTACTTCGGTTTGGACTCTTCCCTCTTGCGACCAATGCCCCCGCTACTATATCAATCGAAGTCTCCTTATCTTTCTTCTGAAGCTAATAATTCACAAGTGTAGTGATGACCTCATTATAAGAAAGTGATGTTTTCCCATTAATAAGAGTAAGAACGAATGTCATATATTCCTGCAAGGAACTCAACAATAACAACATTTTGTCCTCATCTTTAATCATCACATCTACATTCGTCAAATCCGCAAGAAGCTTCGTGTAGTGATTCATATGATCTTCAATAGAGGTTCCTTTCTTCAATTGGAAGCGATAAAGCCTCCTCTTCAAATACAAGTGATTTTCCACACTCTTGGTCAAAATACTTGCTCTCTAGGATCTCCCAAATTTTCTTTGTCAAAGTCTCATTGATCACATCATATTTCAAATCTTGAGTCAAACAAGATCTAATCACACTACACGCCGTTCTATTCATCTTGTTCCAAATCTTTTCCTTAATGTCGTCCGATTTCCCGTCCAATTCCAATGTATCCTGCAAATTTTGTGCGTTGAGTGCATCCAAGAATTCACATCTCCAAAGACCAAAATTATTTGTGCCATTAAACTTCTTAACATCTATCTTTATAGAGTGAATATTCAAACTTTGGACGATCCTCATGTCAGAAATACCTTCCACAACTCCTTCTTTCTCGGTCATCTTTCTCAAAGCACTAACAAACTAATGCGGAACAAACAAAGAATAGATCCAAACTAAAAAAGAGAGATTTTATACCTCCAAGTGAAACCCTAATAAGAGTCTCCGAAAGATCTCAACCTCATACGACGAAAACGAGATCCACAATAATAAAAATCTCTCCTTTATCACCAACTAAAACCGTACATGAGCTTCCAAAGCGATCTACTCCTCCACCTAGCCCAAGCATAGCTAAAGCTCTGATACCACTTGTTGTGTGCGGAAGCCAATTGTTGTGCTTCGAGGAACCAAACCAAATGCCGAGAGAGAAGACCAAACAAACCAAAATAACGGCACAAATACAAACACACTAATTTCACGTGGTTCGACAAGTTACCTATGTCCACGGGGCAAGAAGGAGATACGGTTTTCACTAATAGAGAAGAAATATACAAACTAAGATTACAAATCACTCAAACTCACCAATTAATCTCACCAACAAAGCTCTTAATCTCTCAAACAAAACCCTAACCAATAGCTCTAGAAAATATCTTTTTTCTGTACTCCAAATATCCCTACAATAGCTCTCCAAAACCCTAAATCGTGTTTAGTATTTATACAAAACTCAAAACCAAATCAAAACAGGAAATCAAATTCTGGGCCTGACCCGACTGGCGGTCGACCGCCCAAAGCTCGCGGTCGACGGCTACTAACGACAGAACCAAGAAAACAATTATAGAGTTTGTCAGTCGACCGTGGCAGTCGACCGCACCCAACTCTAGACTCTCGGGTTTGATTAAGGGTTTGGCGGTCGACTGCACTTAGCCCAGAATTAGCCCTACGATCTATGCACGTATTTAGTCGATCGGTCTTGCACCGCGGTCGACCAAACAACTCCAAAACCAACTCCATGTGTCAGAAATTCCTGTTCTTCACCAATTTCTTCGCTAATTCTACAGATGTTAAGCTTAGTCTAAGGAAGTAGTGTTTTATTTTCAAGAATTAGTGAAAATTGGGAGGCGGAGCAAGAAATATATAGTGGTTTCTTGGGTTGACATGTAGCTGTTAGTATTTGTTTGTAAAAAACAAGATAGTCCCACATTGGAATTTTGAACAATCTTTTAGAGGTTTAAAAGCATTGAATGCTTATTGGGCTTTGAATAATGGATCAAAGTGTAGGCTTCTAAACCCGTGTGCGGGTAGCGCGAATAATGCGCGATTATTAGACGCACTTAGCACTTTGCACGCTTGCCGCTGCCGCATAAATGTTCTATTTTTATATATATAATTATATATTGAATATATTTTTTAATGTTATTTTGAATTTTTAAAAAAAATAACAATGAAAAGACAAGTGACTGTTGAAAAGTGGCTGTTTGCTCCAAGGGGTGTTTTGAAAAGTTATGACTGTTGGAAGCACCTTTTCAAACCTATAAATAGTTTATGTTTTCAGATATCTAAATACAATTCTTTTCTGAATCTTTTCAATCAAAAACTTCTGCAATATTATAAACTTATTTCACAACGAATTAAGGAAAATTCCAGATTTGCTTACTGGAATTTTCATTTTCTGTTGTATCCTGGGAAGAAAATTTGCATTAACCCGAAGCAACTTTGAATATCAAGTGGGGGCAAATATTTCTTTAAGGAAAGTGTTTCACGCCTCAGAATTTCTGTCTCCTTCGATATTAAAACTAACAATCTTAAAGAAATATTTCTGCTATAATGGAGTCGGAATCAATCAAGGTGATGAATCAAGACATGGTCAAATTGGACCGATTCGACGGGAACAATTTCTCTCGCTGACAAGACAAGATGATGTTTCTTCTTACAGCATTGAAGATCTCCTACATCCTCAACCCCAACCTACAACCCATAGAAGATCCAAAACCAAGTGCAGACGGCAAACAACCTACTGAGGAGGAAATAGAAGAATCAAAAAGCAGAAGGCAAAACGGGAGGAAGATGAAGTGTTGTGTCGCGGTCACATTCTGAACACACTTTCGGACCGATTATATGATCTTTTCACGAGGATAAAGTCGGCAAGGGAGATCTGGAACACACTGAAATTTAAATACAAAGCCGAGGAGGAAGGTACAAACAAGTATTTAATTGCAAAATATCTAGAATATAAAATGGTTGATGACAAGTCTGTCCTAGAGCAAGTTCATGAATTGGAGGTTCTGGTTAATAAGATTCATGTTCTCAAAATAGTTCTTCTAGAGTCTTTTCAAGTTGCTGCAATTATTGAAAAACTATCATCAACTTGGAAAGATTACTCGAAGAAACTAATGCATAAAACTGAGGATATCTCTTTGGAACAACTTCAGAAGAATCTTAGAATTGAAGAGGAGTCACACATACGTGATTCGAAAAATTCTGTCCAAAGTGATTGTAAGGTCCACACCGTGGAAAAGAATGAATCTTCGGTAAAAAATGTGAACCTTCAAGTTAAGAAAAGTGGACAACGCTTTAAAAGGAAGAATTTTCAGAAGAAAAAGGGATCTTGTTTTATTTACGGCAAGCCTGGACATTTTGCTAAAGAATGTCGCCACAGAAAAAATACTAATGTAAAATCAAAGGCTTCTGCAAATATAATAGAAGAGAATCTGGTCGCTATGATTTCTGAAATCAATATGGCTTCTGTTAAGTCTGGATGGTGGCTTGATTCTGGAGCAACAATCCACGTTTGCAAGGACAAATCCTTGTTCAAAGGATTTGAAGAAATTTCAAAAATTACAGAAGTGCAAATGGGGAACAATGCTTGTGCAAAGGTTGCTGGAAAGGGGACTGTTGATATAGATTTTACTTCTGGAAAGAAATTGACTCTTATAAATGTTCTGTATGTACCCGAAGTTAGAAAGAACTTAGTTTCTGTTGATCTTCTTTGTAAGAAAGGGTTTCGCGTTGCTTTTGAGTCAAATAATGTTATCCTGTCTAAGAACGGGATGTTTGTGGGAAAGGGCTACTCTTGTGATGGAATGTATCAACTAAGTATTAATAATAAAGTTATATCTTCTGTTTATATTGTTGAGTCTTCATATTTATGGCATGATCGCTTAGCACATTTAAATTTTCGCTATTTGAAAAATATGAGAAAGTTAGACTTCATTAACTTTAATGGTGAATTTGATAAATGTGAAATTTGTGCTAAGTATAAATTAACAAAGAAATCTTTTCCAAGTGTTTCTCGGAAAGATTCTAAAGTTTTAGATTTAATACATTCTGATATATGTGAATTGAATGGTATGTTAACCAGAGGAGGAAAAAGATACTTTATCACTTTTGTTGATGATTGCAGTAGATATATGTATGTTTATCTTTTAAGAACAAAAGATGAAGCTTTTGATATGTTTAAAAAATACAAAACAGAAGTTGAAAATCAACTTGAAAGGAAAATTAAAGTATTACGTTCTGATAGAGGTGGTGAATATTTTTCTGATAATTTTAATACTTTTTGTGAAGAACATGGCATTATTCATCAATGTACAGCACCTTATACTCCCCAACAGAATGGTTTAGCCGAAAGAAAAAATAGAACTTTACAAGAAATGATAAATTGTATGCTTAATAATGCTAAGTTACCTTTAAATTTATGGGGAGAAGCATTGTACACAACATGTTACATTCATAAAAGGATTCCCTCTAAAAAGTCAAATATAAGCCCTTATGAGTTATGGAAAGGTAGAAAACCTAATCTGTCATATTTTAAAGTGTGGGGGTGTTTGGCTTATTATAGAATTCCTGATCCTAAAAGAACAAAACTTGGACCTAGAGCCTTTAAAAGTGTTTTTTTCAGATATGCTAAAAATAGCAAAGCATATAGACTACTTGATTTATCTTCTAATACTATTGTTGAATCTAGAGATGTTGAATTCTTTGAAAATAAATTTTTTGTAGATTCTGAAAATGTTGAAAATGTTCCTATTCTGCTTAACTCTAATAATTTTTCTAGTTCTGATTTTCATGCTAAGGAAACGAATACATCTAAAGAAACATCAGAGCCAAGAAGAAGTACTAGAGCAAGAAAAGAGAAATCTTTACCTTCAGATTTTATTTCTCCTGAACAAATTATTTTTCTTGTTGAAGGTGATAGGAATAATAATGTTTTAAATAAACATCCTATAAGTTTTAATCCAGGTGATGATCCTAAAACCTTTATAGAAGCAATGTCCTTTAGAGATGCTTCATTTTGGAAAGAAGCTATCAATGATGAAATGGATTCTATAATGGGAAATAGTACTTGGATTTTAGTAGATTTACCTCAAGGATCAAAGCCAATAGGATGTAAATGGGTTTTTAGAAGAAAATATCATTCTGATGGTTCTGTTCAAGCTTTTAAAGCTAGATAAGTAGCCAAAGGGTTTAGACAAAAAGAAGGCATAGATTATTTTGATACATATGCACCTGTCGCACGTATAACATCTATTAGAATTCTTATTGCTTTGGCATCTATACATAAGTTATTTGTGCATCAAATGGATGTTAAGACTGCTTTTTTAAATGGAGATTTAAATGAGGAGGTTTACATGGAACAACCGGAAGGTTTCATTCTTCCAGGAAATGAAAGAAAAGTATGTAAACTAATTAAATCTCTTTATGGTCTTAAACAAGCACCAAAACAATGGCACGAAAAGTTTGATTCTGTTATTCTGTCTTATGGTTTCAAACATAATAGTGCTGATAAGTGTATTTATTCTAAATTCAATGATAAATATGGTGTGCTTATCTGCTTGTATGTGGATGACATGTTAATATTCGGCACTAATATGATTGGTATAAATGAGACTAAGAGTATCTATCTTCTATGTTTAAAATGAAAGAGTCAGGAGAAGCGGATACTATTTTAGGGATTAAAGTTAGAAAACATAGTGGGGGTTTTTCTTTAAGCCAATCACATTATATTGAAAAAATAGTGAATAAATTTAATCATCTTGGTTTTAAAGAAGTTAACACTCCTTTCGATCCCAGTGTCAAATTGACTGCCAATTCTGGTAGAGCTGTAGCACAGCTTGAGTATGCTAGTGCAATTGGTTCTTTAATGTATGCTATGAATTGTACTAGACCTGATATTTCATTTGCTGTATGCAAATTAAGTAGATACACTAGTAATCCAAGTATAGAACATTGGAAAAGCATTTCCAGGATTTTTGGATATTTAAAGAAAACCAAAAATCTGTGTTTGTTCTATAATGATTATCCGGCTGTATTAGAGGGATACACCGATGCAAGCTGGATGACTAGTGTTGGAGACAACCAATCCACTTCTAGAATGGTTTTTACACTTGGTGGAGGAGCAGTTTCTTGGGCAAGCAAGAAACAAACATGTATCTCACACTCCACCATGGAATCTGAATTCATTGCTTTAGCAGCAACTGGTAAAGAGGCTGAATGGATTAGGAACTTATTGCTAGATATTAAGTTATGGCCGAATCCAATGCCTCCTATCTCTATCTATTGTGATAGTCAAGCCACTTTGTCAAGGGCTTATAATTGTACATATAATGGTAAGTCTAGACACATATGTCTAAGACATGAATATGTGAGACACTTGATACAAGATAGTGTCATAACTATTGTCTATGTCAAGACAAATAAAAATTTGGCTGATCCATTTACAAAACCTCTAGCAAGAGAGGTAGTAAATATGACATCAAGTGAAATGGGGCTGAAACCTTATATTTAAATCACCAGGAATGGTAACCCAATCATTTACCAGAACTAAACTGGTTAAATGGTTTAAATGGGTAATAACAAGTTTCTGAAAGTGGTTGATTGATATTGACGCATTAAGCCCTAAAAGATAATGTCAATATCGTCCATTACGGAATAAGAGGATGAGTTATGCTCTTAATGAAAGTCTAATACATTATTGTTGTGTGTTTAAAGTAATGGAAAACACATTGTAGACGTTTCACCTATATGAACTTAGAATTGGTGCCGCTTCTTAAAAGAGCTAAAGGTTTGTTCTTTAAAGAGTTCATGAACCAGGAATAAGCACAAGGCCATAACAGTGCGAAAATATTAATTCTCATTGAAACAAGAGATTAGTGTATGTACAATATTCTCTGGTTCTATCACAAAGAGTAATTAGTTTAATGTTAAGGCAACTAACGACTTTGATAGAACTTTGAGGTATTTGTACTAAGTAAAGGTTTAAATCGAAAGATACCTCTACATATGTATACTTATCTCATTTTGTACATATTGCAGATTATTTTTAAATATAATACTATTAAAATGTTTTTTCAAACAAAGTGGGGGATTGTTAGTATTTGTTTGTAAAAAACAAGATAGTCCCACATTGGAATTTTGAACAATCTTTTAGAGGTTTAAAAGCATTGAATACTTATTGGGCTTTGAATAATGGATCAAAGTGTAGGCTTCTAAACCCGCGTGCGGGTAGCGCGAATAATGCGCGATTTTGACGCGATTATTAGGCGCACTTAGCACTTTGCACGCTTGCCGCTACCGCTTAAATGTTCTATTTTTTATATATATAATTATATATTGAATATATTTTTTAATGTTATTTTGAATTTTTAAAAAAATAACAATGAAAAGACAAGTGACTGTTGAAAAGTGGCTGTTTGCTCCAAGGGGTGTTTTGAAATGTTGTGACTGTTGGAAGCACATTTTCAAACCTATAAATAGTTTATGTTTTCAGATATCTAAATACAATTCTTTTCTGAATCTTTCCAATCAAAAACTTCTGCAATATTACAAACTTGTTTCACAACGAATTAAGAAAAATTCCAGATTTGCTTACTGGAATTTTCATTTTCTGTTGTATCCTGGGAAGAAAATTTGCATTAACCCGAAGCAACTTTGAATATCAAGTGGGGGCAAATATTTCTTTAAGGAAAGTGTTTCACGCCTCAGAATTTCTGTCTCCTTCAATATTAAAACTGTGGATGTGATGTGAGTGGGGACCACGGACTGAGGCTAAGGCGTGAAAACGTGTGAACAACAAAGAGGTTCAATGGACAAAAGCGGGATTCACGAGCTGGGCATTGTTTCCGCGTGAAGAGCTGGCCACGAATTCTGATTGCCTGCGGGAGAAAAGTGTGAAGAGATAAAAGTTGTTGGTCCAGCGGATACAAAGAAGGCCCACCCGAAATAATTGTTTAGCTGCTATAAATACCCATGCTAGGGTCCTAGGTTTCGGTGTGCAGGAGCTAGGGGTTAATTGGCGGCTGTCTTCATTGGCACAGGCTTGGTGAAAAGTGCAGAGGGCTTGGAGGCGCGTGCAAGAGTAGGCAGAGGAGAGAAAAACAAGTGCAGGCGGCTGTTTGGGGCGTGTGAAGAAGTGCAGCAGTCAGTAATTTTCTTCCTTTTGGCGGCTACAGTGCAGGTGCTGTCTCGGGTTTTGTGAAGAGAAAAA
>BQKN01055969.1:8288-33927 GCA_022839385.1 Asparagus kiusianus
CTACAAAACACCTTCCTCGTGGGATCGATATCTTTATACTATAACTTGACACGGTTGTGCACTTGCAACCTTTTTGGTACATGTTTATGCCGCATCAACTACTATAGTCTAAGTTCAAGATACAAGTTTCTGTAAAACTACAGAGTAGTCGACTACTAAGAATTATAGTCGACTACTCAGCTTTAAATTTTGATTTACAAAACTTTAGTTTTACAGAGTAGTCGACTACAAGTAAATATAGTCGACTACTGAGCTTTGAAAATTGTTTTACAGAACATTTTTTTTACAGTGTAGTCGACTACTAACAATTATAGTCGACTACTGATATTTGATTTTTATTTTCCAGACTTTCTGTAATACAGAGTAGTCGACTACTAAGAAGAATAGTCAACTACTAAGTTTTAGTTTCTAAATTCCAGACTTTTTGTATTACAGAGTAGTCGACTACTATGCATTATAGTTGACTACTAATACAGTTTTTCTGAACGTTAATGTTTGAATCATTAGCAGTTTATAGCCGTTTTTAAACGTTTTTAAGGTTTAAAAACTTATCTTTTCAAGGGCTATAAAAAGGTTATATGTTCAGAAAAATGACACATGATTATATACCAATAAGCTTCATTCTTTGTTTATTTTTCAAAAGTCAAAAATTTTAGATTTTAGTAAGTTTTGAGAAAAAGATCTTTACTGAAATTGCCTTTGATCATCATTCAAAATGCATTTTATTTAGGCAATTTCCACAGGTTAAAAGTATTCCTAAGCCACTGCTACACAACACTTCAAATCAAGGCTTATAGGAATTGAATTGTTTAATTCAAGGAAAGTTCTCTCGGTTTGAGAGAGGTTGATCTCTTGGTCTAGAGATCAGTATGCAATTGGGAAGGGTCTGTCAATTAGTGTTTCAATTTGTAGGGACTTGCAAATTGGTCATGTTTGATTTTAATTTTGTACTTGATTCAAAATTATAGTGGAAATTCCAAGCGAGATTTGCTTGGAGACTGGATGTACACTAGATTGGTGGAACCAGTATAAAAACTCTTGTTTGTGATTATGATTTTCTGAGATTGTTGCCATTCTTTCTTTGCAATTTATAATCTGCTTTGCATAATTTTTAAAAGAATACTATTCACCCCACTCTAGTATTCTAGTGTATCTATTTCAGATCCTACATTTGGTATCAGAGCAAGGTGAAAGATGACATCAACAAATACATCATAATTCAAAGAAGGTCATTCTACAAATCGTCCACCAATGTTCGATGGATTTAACTACAACTATTGGAAGTGCCGAATAAAAATCTATCTCCAATCAATTGGCTATGAACTTTGGAACGTTGTGGAAACGAAATATGAGAAGCCAAAAACCCCTTTCTCAGAATAGACTACATCTTAAAGAAACAATGCAAACTTGGACTCCAAAGTAATGAATGCACTATTCTGTGCACTTGACAAGAATAAGTTCAATAGAGTGTCAACGACCACATCTGCCTATGATATTTGACACACACTAGAGGTAACTCATGAATGTACAAATAAAGTTAAAGAATCTAAAATTTCTGTTCTTGTACATAGATTTGAATTGTTCAAGATGAAGGAAAATAAGACCATTGGAGAAATGTTTACAAGATTCACTGACATCACTAATTCTCTCATTGGTCTTGGTAAAACATATACTCAAGTGGAGATGGTAAGAAAAATACTACGTTCACTTACTCCACAATGGGAAAAGAAGGCTACCGTAATTGAAAAAGCAAATGATTTGTCAACTCTTACGGTTGAAAACCTTATCGGCAATCTTATGGCTTATGAAGTTCAAATTAAAGATAGAAAGAATGAGGATAAAACAAAGAACAAGAAAGTGCTTGCATTCAATGCTACTTCTGATAAAAAGATTCGGATAATGATGAAGAAATGAGCATGTTTGCACGCAAATTTAGAAAATTCATAAAACGAGGTAAGTTTAAATCAAAGAATTCAAATTCAAATAACTTACTTTGTTTCAAGTGTAACAAACCAGGACATATGAAGAAAGACTATCCATTGCTAAAGAATAAGCAAAAATTAAATTTTTTCAACAACTTCAACAATATTCAAAGCAACAAGAAAAGGAAAGCTATGACGGCTACATGGGATGATAGTGATGATTCATCTTCAGATGAAGAAATTGAAGAAACAGAAAGTGCTCATATGTGCTTTATGGCACAAGATGAAGTAAGTGACAATTAAGAATTTTTAGATGCTTTTAATGAATTATATAATTTTTTTTTGAGATTAAAGGCTTCACATAATTTTCTTAAAGGATAAAATAAAAGATTACTTGAAGAAATTTCATATTTTAATTCATCTACAAATTCTAACTCTCAAGAAATTAATTTGAAAGAAAAAATTATTTCTTACTTAAAGAAAATCAATGTTTATCCAATGAGAATGTTTATTTAAAATCAGAATGTAATAATTTAAATATTCGCATTAATAGTTTAGATAAAGATATTTCTTCTATTAAATTAAAATATGATGATATATGTTAAATGTTAGTAAATTCAATAAAGGTAAAGAAAATCTTAATAAAATACTTTCTTTTTACAAAGAATCTCAAAAGACAAAAGGTTTAGGTTTTCAAGTTAATAGAAATATATCTAAGAAAACCATTTTTGTAAAATCTTCTTGTAATATAAATGATGATATATGTAAAAAGAAATTAAAATTCTTTTCTATTTTGGTGCCTAAAGAATTAACTTCATTACATAAATTTTTTTATATTTCTGATTATATTAAAAATGTTTGTTTATCAACTAACTATTTAGGCAAATCAAACTCTTCATGGGTTTGGTTTCCTAAAGGCTAATTCATGGACCCAACATAGCATGGGTACCAAATTTATAAATGTTTATCATTTCAAGTACCCAAGAAAGATAGGTGGATTTTAGGTAACAGTTGTTCCAAACATATGACTGGAAACATATAATTATTGTCATCTTTTCAAAATAAGGATGTTGGTACCGTCACTTTTGGAGATAACAACAAAGAAAAAGTTATCAGTTTTGGAATTGTCGATAATCCAAATAAACCTTTTATTGACAATATTTTATTAGTTGCTGGTCTTAAACATAATTTGCTTAGTGTAACTCAACTTTGTGATAATGGTTTTAAAATTGTTTTTAAAAAAGAATCTTGCTTGATTTATGACATAGATTTAATAACTATATTATTTAAAGGACATAGAAAAAATAATATATATGTATTATCTATGAATAATATTTCTAATGAACATTGTCTTCTTGCATCTTCTAATGATTCTATTTTATGGCATAAACATTTTGGACATGTTAATTTTAAACATATTTCTAAGATTTCTAAAAATGATTTTATAAAAGGTTTATCTAAGCTTTCTTATAAAGACAATTTTTGTGATGCATGTCAACAAGGAAAAAATGCAAAAATCTTCTTTCAAATCTAAAAATGTAATTTCTACAAGTAGACCATTAGAATTAATTCATATTGATCTTTTTGGTCCTTCAAGAGTAGTATCTTTAAATGGTAGTAGATATGCTTTTGTTCTTGTTGATGATTATTCAAGATTTACATGGGTAATATTTCTTAAACATAAAAATGATGCTTTTAATGAGTTTTCTATATTTTACAAAAGAATTCAAAATCAAAAATCTTTTTCTATAATTTCTATATGTAGTGATCATGGAGGTGAATTTGAAAATGAATTATTTATAAATTTTTGTGATAAACATGATATTTCTCATACTTTTTCTTTTCCTAGAGCAGCACTATAAAATGGAGTTGTAGAAAGGAAAAATAGAACTTTACAAGAATGTGCTAGAACCATGTTATGTGATAGTAATTTACCAAAGTATTTTTAGGCAGAAGTTGTTTCTACAGCATGTTATGTTCTAAACATGGTTTTATTAGGACCTATCTTAAAGAAAACATCTTATGAATTATTTTATAATAGAATTCCTAAAGTTTTTTATTTCAAATTTTTTGGTTGTAAATGTTTTATTTTAAACACAAAGGATAATTTGAATAAATTTGATTCTAAATCTGACGAATGAATATTTGTCGGATACTCTAACCATAGCAAAGCTTATAGAATATTCAATAAAAGAACTTTAGTTATTGAAGAATCAATGCATGTTTCTTTTGATAAATTTTTTTACAGAAACACCTATTGTTTCAAACAATGATGATGAATTAGTTGATACAATCAATGATACCCTAATGATAGACGCTTCAAAAGATGAAAATTTACAAAATGATTTACCAAAGAATTTTATAGAAGTTAAAAATATCATCCACATCATCTAATTATTGGTAATATTTCTGATAAAGTAATTACTAGATCTTATTTTAATTTGATTGCTCATACTTCTTTTATTTCAACTATTGAACCTAAAAATATAAAAGAAGTCCTACTTGATGATTTTTGGATAATTGCTATGCAAGATGAACTTAACCAATTTATAAGAAATAATGTTTGGGATCTTATACCTAGACCTTAAAATAAATCAATTATTGGAACAAAATGGATTTTTAGAAATAAATTAGATGAATATGGTCAAGTTGTTAGAAACAAAGCACGATTAGTTGCACAAGGTTATAATCAAGAAGAAGGTATTGATTATGATGAAACATATGCACCGGTTGCTCATTTAGAATCTATTAGAATTTTACTTGCTTTTGCATGTTTTATGAATTTTAAACTATTTCAAATAGATGTTAAAAGTGCTTTTCTAAATAGTTTTATAAAAGAAGAAGTTTTTGTAGAATAACCTCTCGGTTTTGAACATGAAAGTTTTCCTAACCATGTTTTTAAACTTAAGAAAGCTTTATATGGTCTTAAACAAGTATTCGTGCTTGGTATGATAGATTAACGAATTTTCTTTTAACTTCAGGTTTTAAAAATTGGAAAGGTTGATTCAACATTATTTCTTAAAAAAATAAATATATATATATATTATTAATTCAAATATATGTAGATGATATTATTTTTGGTTCTACTAACAACAATTTTTGTCAATAATTTGCTAAGACTATGCAGGATAAATTTGAAATGAGTCACATGGGTGAACATAATTTCTTCCTTGGACTTCAAATCAAACAATTAAAAGATGGAATATTCATCAATCAAAGCAAGTATGCTAATGAATTACTCAAATGCTTTGGAATGGAAAATACAACAAACAAACCAACACCAATGAGTACTATTATATCTCTTGACAAAGATGAAAATGGTAAGAATGTTGATCAAAAGCTCTATCGAGGTATGATTGGATCACTTCTTTACATTACTGCTAGTAGACCTGATATTATGTTTGGTGTATATTTATGTGCTAGATTTCAATCTAATCCTAAAGAATCACACCTTAAAGCCGTGAAAAAAAATTTAGATATCTTAAAGATACTACAAATTATGGTTTGTTTTATCCAAAGAATAGTACATTTGATTTATTATCTTATAGTGATGCTGATTTTGCCGGATGCAAATCCGATAGAAAAAGTAGAAGTGGAACATGTTATTTCTTAGGACATTCACTTATATCTTGGTTTAGTAAAAAACAAAATTCAGTATCATTATCAACGACTGAAGCAGAATATATTGCTGCAAGTCTAGCATGTGCTCAAGTATTATGGATGAAACAAACATTATTTGATTATAGCATAAATTGTCTCATATCATCCATAATGTGTGACAATTCAAGTGATTTATCTAAAAATCCTATTCAACATTCACGTAGAAAACATATTGATATTAGACATCATTTCTTACGTGATTATGTGCTTAAAGGTGATATTTCATTAGAATTTATATCTACCGATAAACAAATAGCAGATATATTAACAAAACCCTTAAAAGAAGAAATTCATGTTAAATTAAGAAGGGAATTAGGTATATGTTCAATTGTGGATTTAAATTAAAGTTTTAAAACAAATACATATGCATACATACCCTTTATAGTCGACTAATTTTACTTATAGTCGACTACATGCACAAGCTTTGTATATAAGTTATTCTGGTAGTCGACTAATTTGCTTAGTAGTCGACTACTATGAGTTAAAATCTGAAAATAAACTTTCTGTCAATTACAGTGTAGTTGACTAATTCTCTTAATAGTCGACTAATCTGTGTTTAATCTGAAATCCAGAGTTCTGTCAGTTACATTGTAGTCGACTAATTTTCTTAGTAGTTGACTACAACCTCAGATTTTTCCAAACTTAGTTTTTCAGCATATTGGATTTAAACCCTTTATACCCTAAACCCAATACCCGTTTCACTTAAGTAAAATTTATCTCAACCATTAATTCTAATCCCATTAATCCTAGCCACATATTTAAGAGCAAATCTTCACCATTCATTTGTTATTAATTTAATCCTAACCATACAAATTACAATTTTTATTCTAAAGAAAAATCATAAACACAAAACCCATCTTCTTCTTCTCATAACCGATCTCTCTTCTTCCCCTCTTTAGTGTGACGCCCCTGGGTTCACGCAAGGCTGCAGTCCAAGATGAAACCAGAAATGTTAAACCTACCATGCACCACACCTTGCAATAACATGTTTCACCATCATAATTACTATCTCTCTAGTGGAATCAACTACAGGTGTAGGTACAAAGCAAGTAAAATATTATACAATAGATAAATGATGAAATGATAGAACTCAAATTAATACATCTCACCAATCAAAAAAGCTGGAATACATAGTCAATGTCAGAAATAAATTATAACAATCTGGAGATCTCAACATGTCTCAAGTACACAATGTCTGTAAAGAAGTAAATAAGGCACACGACCTTTACAACTCTAGAATAAACCCTCATGTCTAGATAAAATAGTCTATAGTGGAGCTCCAACAATACAATGATATCTATGAAAGAAAAATAGGCGCTAATGAGTATCGTCCTCAACCTACGACTCTCCGGGCTCGTTACCTGAAAGGGGGAGGGACAACGAGCGTCAAAGCGCTAGCGAGCAACATCACAACCAACCCCAAGGGAAAGGCTCGTTGTATAAGAAAATACAGATTTATACATAGAATAATTATATCATTACTCCTAACAAATAAAGGGTTTTAGTATTTAGGGAACTACAACACGAGTGTAGGTACGTCGAACGAAATAATCCAAATAAGAAAACCCTCATGTATATACCTTATATCTCAAATTGTAAATCCCTAAATACCGAACCCAAAGTCTAATACAAGAACAATAAAGAAAAGAGACAACCTATTACAATACGTAAAACAAATGTCATGTCGGAACCACATATGTGTCATGTCCAGTCTGGTAGCTATAATGTCTCAACTTCATATAATCATGTCATGTCCTTATTCAGCTAAGTGTCATGCTCGTGGTTTAACCAATATCCAACACATGGACTGATTTGTGAATGTCCAACACGAGGACTGAAATGGATTATAGTCCAACACGAGGACTTCAATGGATTATAGTCAAACACGAGGACTGTGGATATTAAACATGGAATGCAAATGTTAAAATATACATATCCTATTCTTGCACGTGTCTCGATGTACAGATCTAAGCTTATGAAAAATGTGTCATCTTACATGTGTAGATGAAACCATCAATACTGTAATTAATACCCGATAAACGAGGCGGCTCCTCGTACTCAAAATGATAAATAGTACACTCGAATATATATACACTATATAGATATACACAGCAGGTGGTTAAACAAAAACAGAAAATAAATCACTCGTCAGTCGACTCACAGTCGACTGGGGTACGTCATCATTCGACTCACGGTCGACTGGGATCACCAGTCGACTCATGGTCGATCGAAAGAAGAACAAAACTAAAACTCGACAGTCGACTCATAGTCGACTGAGGTCATCAGTCGACTCACAATCGACTGGGGGCATCGGTCGACTCACAGTCGACTGAACAGAGGGGTTTTCCCTATTCGCGCATGTTGTATTTATTTGCAAAAATTCATCTAAAAATCAAATTCATCAAACCCAAACAATGTACTATCAATTCTAAACATATGAGACAATGTAAAATTTGTATAAAACATGGAAAACGAAATCTTGCATGTTAGATCTAACATTTAATCCCTAAACATGTATGAGAGCATTTAATCAATATGAAAACTCGTTTTTAAATAAATTCGCAGATCTGGGTTTCATCAAAGATTCGCTGGTGAGGATTTAGAGATCTGAAACACATGATTTTTAGCATCTACACTAGTAAGAACATCGATTTGTACTTGAAAATAATTCTTAGGCTCAATAAATCTCATGAAAAACGTTTAAAACTCTTAAAAACATGGGAGAAGGATTGGGCGAGATGTTACTCGCCTCTGGTGTGCTGAAGAACGATTCTCTTCGCTGCAAACCACAAGAAGCTGCTGAAATTCCCCAAAAATCTCCAAAAATGTCCAAAATCCAAAGCTAGGGTTTAAGAGGGGAAAGGGGGCTAGGGTTTCTTGGGAGAACTGATGAAAGGGGCCTCTCTCCGGTAGAATGAGGCAAATACCAATAGTTAAACCCGACCCGAAAACCCAAACAGACCCGAACTACAAAAACTAGGAAAATAACCGTCAGTCGACTCAGGGTCGACCGAACCTATCAGTCGACTCACAGTCGACTGAACAGACTCCAAATCTGTCTGCACATGTTTTGCAAATTTGCAAAACTCAACCTCAAACCTGATGCATATATACATTCACCTAAACTCAAAACACTAGTTATCATGCACAACCATGACATAAAGACATTTATCGTAAATAAATATTATTTTTCACTAATAAACACATAAACATATATCAATTATCAAAATGTACAGGGTTTTACATTCAAAACCCATTGAATCCAAGTTAGGGCATCATCAGATTTTTGTTTTTTCTTCTCAAAATCTTCATCAAATACTTTGGTTTCTTTAGTCTGACAGTCTCTATAGTCGACTACATCCAGTAATAGTTGACTAATCCTAGGGTTTCATCTGTTTTTAGTAATTTCTCAACTTGATCTTTCTTATCTTTTGGTATATTTTTGATTTATCATGTCTAGAGCTAAGAAAGCTAAGCAAGTTCATACTAATGTTAACGATGAAATCATCATATATTTAAAAAATCCTGATTTACTTCAAGAATTTAACAAAATATCCACATTTGAAGTTCTTCCAGGACGATTTGTGAAATTTGATGATTTTATCCCATAGAATTTTGGATCATATTTTGAAAATATGGGGTTGCTTGAATTATTCTTTGCTGAAAATAGAAAACCCACATATCCTTTTCCGGTTTAATTGTTCTATACTAATATAGAACGTATAGGAACTATTAATGGAACTGAAAAGCTTAGAACTCTTGTCAAAGGAGTAGAAATTGACTTGACTTCTAAGTCAATTGAAAAAAATTTAACATTCCTTTCCGATGAGTCACTCTTAGGTCAATCAGAATGAATGATTCAGAATTGCTATCCAATTATATTTTTCTTCCTGGTTATAGTAAACCATTGAATAATTCAAATAAGCTACGTCCAATTCCTCGCTTTATTGCCCGAATCTTAGCTTATAACTTGTTTCCAAAAACTAGAAGTTTCCATTTCATTTCCCTAGACTTAGCAAAAGTATTATATGCTATAATGGGGAATATCCAAGTTAATTGGGCTGAAGTTTATTTTGATAATCTTCTGACAATACCAAAAAGTTTTCTTCCTTACGGTGCCTTTTTAACGAAAATATTTGATAAATTTCATGTTTATATTGAGTCTAAAAATTCTATCATTTGTTCCATTGAATTCTTCGATTCTAATGCCTTAACTAGGATGAAATTAACAAACTTTAAAATTCATCAAGATGAACCTCAACATCAACCTGAAACAGAACATTAATCCCAACCACAAAACACTGATGAAGCTGGACCCTCCTCCTCTCATATTCCACCACCAATACCACAAATGCATGAATCCTCTTGTTTCTCAGATGCACAATACAATACAATGTCTGCTAGAATCCTAGATTCTGAAGTGGGTCAAAAAGCCTTGTTTGATCAAAATGTGCTATGTTAAAAAATCAAGAGGCCTTAACCAATAAATTTGATATTCTAGAGATGAAGTTTGACACAATGAATATGAAGTTTGATACCTTGGATATGAAGCTCAGTGCTTTCTTTCAAGGACATCAACCACCTCCAGCACCTTAGAAGACTTCGCATGCATCATTTGGATTTGGATAATTTTATGTTTAGTGTTAAAACAATGGTAATATGTGTTATGTTGGTTGTTTGAGTTTGAATGTCACAAGCTATGTCGTAGTTATTTGTTTTTTAAGACATATGTAATATGTGTTGTGTTGCTACTATGTTGCTTTAACTTTAATATGTTTTATGGGATTGAATTTTATGTTGCGTTTATGATGATTGAAAATTTAATTCATGTGCTATATATATATATTTTAAACAGATTATGGTGATGAACATTGTGGAACTTTTGGTTTTTATGGGAAGTCTTTGCTTACCTATTTGGATGGGTTAAGTTATGGACTACGTTCAAAATCTGGATGATCTGTTTGAAGTGCTAGCTCATGAAGAGGAAATTATGATATGTTTAGAATAGTTATATATTTCTTTTTGCTAATGACAAAGGGGGGGAATATTTTCAGAATTTATGTTTTATGGACTCAACAATATGATTTGTAGACTCTAATATGCTTTTATGGAGGGGGAGTAAGTATATTTGTTTATCAAAGTTTTTATTTTTTAAATATACTTACATATGCATAAATTGTTTGTCATCATCAAAAAGGGGGAGAATGTTAGATATCATGTCCCCATGATATAATTTTGATGATAACAATTTATTCATATTGAGGATCAATATGTGCGTTATACATTTGCACTAACAATTAATTGCAGCTTTCAACATCAAAAATGAACAAGTGCAATATGAGTTCAAGGCATTATGAAGTAAAGAAGATGAAGAATAAATACATCAATATAATTTTTACATTTATCTTTACTTAGAATTTTTGTACAAGCCTTGATCACTCACACACACACATAGAAATTCGAACACACTAACACAGGCTTAGTGTGTTGGTTAACAATAGAAATCCTCTATGTTAACCATTAGAGTTTTTAGTTTATCATTAAGTGTAAAAATAGTTCATACATAACATTTTTACTCTTTAATAGTCGACTAATAAGAATAATAGTCGACTGCTATAGTCTAAGTTCAAGATATAAGTTTCTCTAAAACTACAGAGTAGTCGACTACTAAGAATTATAGTCGACTACTCAGCTTTAAATTTTGATTTACAGAACTTCAGTTTTACAGAGTAGTCGACTACAAGTAAATATATTCGACTACTGAGCTTTGAAAATTGTTTTACAGAACGTTTATTTTACAGTGTAGTCGACTACTAACAATTATAGTCGACTACTGATATTTGATTTTTGTTTTCCAGACTTTTTATAATACAGAGTAGTTGACTACTAAGAAGAATAGTCGACTACTAAGTTTCAGTTTCTAAATTCCAGACTTTATGTATTACAGAATAGTTGACTACTATGCATTATAGTCGACTACTAATGCAGTTTTTCTGAACGTTAATGTTTGAATCATTAACATTTTATAGCTATTTTTAAACGTTTTTAAAGTTTAAAAAGTTGTCTTTTTAAGGGCTATAAAAAGATTATATGTTCAGAAAAATGACACATAATTATATACCTATAAGCTTCATTCTTTGTGCATTTTTCAAAAGTCAAAAATTTCAGATTTTAGTAAGTTTTGAGAAAAAGATATTTACTGAAATTGCCTTTGATCATCATTCAAAATATATTTTATTTAGGCAATTTCTAGAGGTTAAAAGTATTCCTAAGCCACTGCTACACAACACTTTAAATCAAGGCTTATAGGAATTGAGTTGTTTAAGTCAAGGAAAGTTCTCTCGGTTTGAGAGAGGTTGATCTCTTGGTCTAGAGATCAGTGTGCAACTGGGAAGGGTCTGTCAATTGGTATTTCAATTTGCAGGGACTTTCAAATTGGTCAGGTTTGATTTTAATTTTGTTCTTGATTCAAAATTATAGTGAAAATCTCAAGCGGGATTTGCTTAGGGACTGGATGTATACCAAATTAGTGGAACTAGTACAAAAACTCTTGTTTGTGATTGTGATTTTTTGAGATTGTTGTCATTCTTTCTTTGTAATTTATAATCTACTTTGCATAGTTTTTAAAAGAACACTATTTATCCCCCCTAGTGTTCTAGTGTATCTATTTCAGATCCTACATGATAGTCTATAAAACTCCTGGGTATACTGCTGGATTGTCTTATCCTCTTGTTTACAATCCTAAAATTTCTGATAAAGGATTTAATCATAATCTGCTGGAATAAATCATAGACATAGCGCCTCTCTCATACGTCTCCATGTGCGAACATGTTGCTTGCCTCGGTGTCTGCGATTGTTTTGAAATTGCTCCCACCAAGCAGAAGCTCCACTACGTAGTTTATAGGCCACATATTTAACCTGTAAATTATCAGCAACTTTGATTAGGTTGAGATATTTCTCGACCTTAGCAAGTCAATCTAGAAAATCTTCCACATTAAGATTTCGACTATAGGAAGGGAGATCAGCCTTGATCTTCGGAATATGATCATAGTACCAACCAAGAGCAATAAAATGGTTATTGTTTAGACCGAAAGTTAGATCTTCCTCCCCTTCTGAATCCGAGTCCAAACCAACCCTAGTCGGCAGATCGCGAGGATTGGCCCGCCTCCAATAGGTCCTCCAGCCAGGGGAACTGCCTGTTGCCCAGGGTCATTCCCAATCTTCAAGTTTCAAAGCGCCTCCATCATTCACTCATGTTGTTGTCGAGATTGTTCCAGTTGCTAGTGCATCTGTTGTTCCATCAATTGGGGTGTTTGGACGATTACAATATTAGGATCATTGCTATTCTCAGCCATTGCGTAGGATGAACCACGCTCTGATACCAACTGACGCAGCGGCAAAAATAAAGAAGCCTTTCCAGGAGGACTTCTTCCACAAACTCAAGAAAACACACTAATACTTTCTTTAAGAGAAGTTTTATTTAATTCCAAAATATTCCTCTTTAGGTTACATGACTCTTCTTAAATTAAAAAAACAAACAAGAGTCCTAGTAAGACTAAAATTACAATTAAATAAAGAAAGTATCAAATCCTACCCTCAAAAGACTCTCTATAATTAAAAAAAAAACAAATCATGAATCAAAATTGAATCTGTTTTCCATTGTAATTTGACTCTAGCATTGAATTTATTTCCTAATCTAAATTGACTCTAATTTTATAACTGGAAATCAACTAAAAGCTGATTTTTTTGGATTTCAGTCAAAAATAGGTACTACTGATGAGTTTTTTAAAATCTAACAATTTAGTTGGCTCCGTCTCATTGAGATAAGCGATTTACATATATAATATGTTAGAATCCGCCTGGAAGATATGATTATTTTTTTTGCGAAAGTCAATAATACGTATGATCGACATTTATCTTGTGATTGTCCTACTCCTCCATGAAATTATCTGTTAAACATCCTACATCAGAATGTGTTGCGCAAACTTTCCACATAACAAGTGTCATCGTCAATAATACTGTAATGATTAAGACGAGAGGCTAGGCAGTGAAGAACAAACCTGAGCCTCTTATTAGTTAAAACTATCACTGTATATTTTTTAGGAGATTCTAGTCATTGAAAAACCTAACCAGAACAAATCGGTCATAGGTATAACACCATGGAGAATCAACAAAGTTTCTTCTGAGTATATGACAACAATTAATGTCGATTAGACCTCCCAGACAATGCTGAGGTGTACCTGCTGAAAAGAAATTTGCAGCTTAACAACATAAGAAAGACATTCATAAAAGTTACCTCAGTTCATCTTCTAGTATAAAGAAAGAGGGGGAAAAGTAAAAAATCAATGTTAAAATATCATCTCATTTAAAGGGAAAAGAGGGTTGAGCCCAAAATATCAGCGAAAAGGCATATCTCATACCAAGAGGTATGAAGAAAAGAGTAACTCTATTAAACTGTTGAAAATTAACCAAATTCTGTAAATTTGACTGAATAGTAGATGATTTTGTATTGGAGTTTTTTTTAAAAGGACATTTTTTGCAAAATAATTTACAAAACCGACCGTTTTGCTAATTATTTAGCAAAACCGATATCTTTTTGGCCAACAGGCCAAAAAGAGGTCTTTTTAAAAAAAAATTGTCTTTTCAAAATATATGAGACTACTAGTCCCGTATGTTTTGTCGGTACTAATTGAGTATTAAACTAAGAACCAAAATATACAGGACTACTAGTCCTGTAGGTTTTGGTTCTGATTCACAAAACGTACGGGACTAGTAGCCTCATATATTAAGCAGAGAACATTCATGCTCTGCTCAGCAAATTCATAGGACTACTAATCCCGTGGATTTGCTGGGCAGACCAAAAACATGTACAAAGCAAGCACATGTCTCTATTGCTTTATATACAGTATTTTTGACCAAAATTTGCATAAAAATATAGCATCCACTTTGTATACATTGATATATAGTATAATATTTATAAAAGTTATAAATTCTAGGAAATAAACACTGGATAATAATACATTTAATCAATTCACAACATCACAACACAATAGATACGTCATATACATATCAATACAATAATATACTGTAAACAAATCCAAATGTATCAAGTCTACCCATACGACAATATATAGTCTAAGCTAAACAAACCTATATATATCAAGTCTATCCATACGACAATATATAGTCTAAGTCGAAAAGCTAACAACCTAAAAGTCTGCCCCTGCCCCATTGTCTCCCCCTTCACACCTTCTCAGATCATTGGCGACCTCCTTCAACTTAAGCTTGTATGTGATTGCTCCTCGGTTGTGTGTGGGGTTGTTATGTACCAGCTTACTATGACGGACCAGCTTCATCGTTGTACGTGCAAGATCTACTACGTCTTCGTCACCATGCATATACCCTCTCCTTATGTGCCATCTACTCATGACCTTCATGTCGATTCTCATGAGTTTGATGAAGAGCTCTACAAACATTCGCCACTATCCAATGCAATATCGATACGTGTACTGAATCTCCTGTGGCGGTAGTTATGCCCTCATTTGCAATCCTCTCTATCTCGTCTATAGTGTCTATCTACAATTACATAAAAATATATAATGATATATATAAGAAATCAAAAGCTAACAAGAGATTGAAAACACTTTTGTAATTTGCGTAATTTACTTACCGATTCTCTCTCATCTACCTCTCTTGGTACATATCTTGCTTGTTGGGAGCGCATCTTGATTTCGTCGACTGGAGGCATGGTTTGAGTGATTATCTACCATTTGGTAATCCCCAATACCATCTAATGTATTCGACTTCCTAAATCTGCCCGACAATAAGTTGATGCCGATCATTCCATCTAGCAATGTATGGATGATGCACAAGCTACCAGTCAATCTGATACCCACCCTTAAATGCCTTTCTCTCTAGTTTTTTTACATATTGTGGAGCGTGCTGTACGAAACCAAATTGTCTAAGTACGTGATTCAAGACATGCATCTCCACAATTTTGAAACAAATAAGAGGAATTCTGGCTCTCCATATACCATGTCCCTCTATACAAATCAGTGGTAGACGAGGTAGGTAAGGTGTGTATGGCTACCACTCGAACTGCAAAAAATTCCATATATGTGACGCCCCTGGTTTTATACAAGGTTGCAGTCCAACGTGAACCCTGAGATGTCAAACCTACCACGCACCCAAACTTGTACATAAACACGTTTCACCAATCACAGTAGTATCTTCTAATGGAATAAAAAAGTATAGGTACAAAACAGGAAAAATAAAGAACTGAACACGACAGACATGATAAAGAAGGAGATACCTCACAAAAAAAATCATGTCTCAATAGAAATACATCTACTGTTTGAGATAAATAAATATCTCATCACGAATCAAATAAATATCATACTAAGTCACACTGCCTTTACAATATGGAAATGAAAATCTAATATCTAAATAAAAATATAAAATATAATGTGGAGCCTCTACTAATACTCATGTGAGGGCGACTATGTAAGAACTACGTCATCCTGCGGCTCTCCGTACCACTATACCGCCTGAAAGAAAAGAAGAACAACAAAAAGAATAACAAAAAGAGCGTCAGCGCGCTACAGCAAGATCACCTCCATCCTCCCCTACGGGAAGGGCTACTAGATGGAGTGGATGCTCTATCTATTAAGCATAGTCTACCTAGATTCATTTTTCCTGTATTTAGGTAAAATTAACATTTATAAACCTACAACACGAGACGTAGTACGTCGAGCAAAATAATCCAAACAAGGAAACCCTCATGTACATATACCATTGTCTCAAATTGTAGATATCTAAACATTAATATCGAACTAAGAATAAGCAACCTATATGAAATCAACAATTAGAAACCTAAAACACGAGACTAGTACGTCGAGCGAAATAATCCAAACAAGGAAACCTTCATGTATATACCATATGTCTCAAATCGTGAATCGCTAATCATTGATCCCAACTAAGACATAAATAAAGCAATAAAGAAAATAAAGACATCATTACATCATATTTATATCTTGAAACGAATTACAAAAAGGAAATTTCTTAGGCGTAATCCACTATTACTATAGAGATAGAATAAATATTTTCAAGATAGAAGTATCCCTGTCATATATCTCAATGATGAATCATATCCATAATTGACATCCACCAAAAACTCAGGCTATCAATTAGCTATCTCAGTGTAACTCTTTGCAAGATTTTGAAATTTAGCATCATCATGTGCAACGGACTACCCTGTAGGTATCCTAAACAGTGTACACGACTCATTACTCTCATCGCGATCTTAGCACGTAGCCTGAGTGCAGAACGACCTTCCATATAGGTATCCAAATAGATGGCAACACAAGCCTCATAATTATATGGCTCACAAGCCTCATCGCATACTCATGCGGACGAACTGCTATACAAAGCATCCAAACCCGATTCAATGGCCTATACATATGGATATCAACACACCACATCATGTAGTACTGAGTTGACCTTATCAACGATATCCATCTTTTGTATAAACTGTGTAAATATGGTGTATCGACACACTATCCCATATAGTACTGAGTTGTACTTATTAACGATATCCAACGAGTGTATGAATAATCTTTAATTTTATTATAAACAACCCAATTCTTGTCAAATCCTGCCTTGGGAAACTCATGTGTGTGCAATACCACTGTACTTGTGTATTCGTGTAATTACAAGTGAGGAAGTGCGGCTCGAACCCCGCAAACACATCTCAAACAAATAGAAAATAAAACTCAGGAAATCAAGCCTTAGTAGTCGACTACTAAGCTTAGTAGTCGACTACACTGAGTCTACTCAGACTCTGTAAAACATAAATCAGTATTAGTAGTTGACTACAATGTACATTAGTCGACTACTCTATAATCAGATAGTTTCTGTAAAACCAAATTGAACATTAGTAGTCGACTACTAACCAGAAACATACACAGCTCCGTTTACATACAATACTTAGCAATCATCATGTGGTTATCATGCTTTAATACAGTACAAAACTAGTAAATACAAATCAAAAGAATCATCTCCATGATTATTTAAACCCTTGATTAAACTAATTAGGTTTAATGTTCTCATTAATCAAGAAATTGACATAAACCCTAGTTTTCGATTAAATCAACATGAGCATGCTCGCATATTAAGTTTGAAACTGATATAATTTCGTTCATTCATATTTACAGAATAAAAAATATCCCAAACCTAGGGTTTAATCAGACTTAATTAACATGTAAGCTCTTTTATCACAAGTCTAGGGTTTAAGCATGAATATAACATAGAACCCTCAAATAAAGGTCAAACTAGGGTTTAAACATATCCCAAGCACGATTTAACCATTAAAAACAAAATTAGAAACAACCCTAGTGATCATGATCTTGTTTCTATCATAAACAACAAGAACACCATGTAGATCTAACATTTTTTTTACCGTTAATATCAAAATTTTAATCTTTTTCACATTAGATTAAGATCTAAACATGTAAAACATCAATTTAAACATATTATATCATTCATTAACTAAGGGTGCAGGCATGGATGCAAGTGATTTTACCTGAAACGTCGTGTCGAGCCTCTTTACACATGTGTAAGATCCCTCCTCTGCCAAACACCGCAAAACCTCACTTTTCCTTCGACAAATACCTTAGAGAAATGTCAAAATGAGATCTAGGGTTTAGGATTTGAGAGAGGGGGTGACTGCTGCTAAAAATTTTGTGAAAAGCCCTTTACAACTCAGGAAAAATGTGTATATATACTCTTACATGTTATCAGGTCGAAATAAAACAAAACAGACCCAAAATCAAACCTGGCGTTCCTAGGAAAACCCCCGCTAGTTGACTACAATATAGTGTAGTTGGCTACTCTGTATTTCTGTAAATTGTGTTCAGTATTTTGGCTATAACTTTGACATCCGACCTCGGAATGAGGTGATTTAAGATTTGTTGGAAACCTGTCGAAGATACCTACAACTTTTTTCTTTTATGTTTCCCATATTCTAACTGTATCGGTGAGAAAAATATATAAACTCTTAACTGGTCATTTTTTCAGATTCAGGCTCGTGCATGTCGTGCATAATTTCACTCCTATATTCATATATATACATTGGATTGATCTCAAATCAATCGGTAGCATACTTAAACATCAATATATGCTTAAACATCAATATATGTTATTTATCATCATATAATATATTTATTATTATTTATCATAATATATTTAAATTTACGAGGTTTTACACTCTTCCCCCCTAAAAGAATTCCGTCCCCAAAATTCCACAATCATATCTTAGAGATTAATAATACTAGAAAATCAAATTGTGGAGATAATCCAAATAAGGAAACCCTCACATACACATCTTGTACTATTAATCTCCAGATATAAAACATAGCAATGTCTACACTTAACCATCTAGAATGCGAATACTCCCACTTAACTCCTAACTAAGAGGAACAAGTATGTCGGGCGAAAAATCCAAACAAGAAACCCCTCATATATATACCATGTGTTCCGAATAATTAGCAGCTAAGTGCTAATACCACCGTTCTAGTGTTAAGTATAGATATGAGCATATAGATAATCATGAACACAGCAGATCATAGTAAAATAATTTACTTGCTCAAATAGATATGGGTCATCGCGACACATATCCTCATCACAACCCCCAAGAAGCCTTCCCAGCTCTTTTCTGGTTCCATTGAACTTTGACTAGAGGAATCACTTTATTTCTAAGTCTTTTATCCTCCTTTACAAGAATACACAGTAATTTCAATAGTTGTCAAATCATCATGAATTTCAATCTCTGGCGCGTTTAACACTCGCTGTTACTCCTCGTCGCATATATGCTTTTTAAGCATCGAAACATGAAAGATATCGTGTATACTCGATATCGATGCTGGAAGATCTAGCCGATATGAAACGGCTCCAATGCGCTCCATTATCCTGAACAACCAATATACCTCAGGGCAAGCTTTCCCTATCTACCAAATCGTTGAACTCCCTTCATTGGTGCTACTTTCAATAATACATAGTCCCTAACCTAGAACTCTAGCGGTCATCGTCTCTAGTTTGCATAACTTTTCTGACGACTCTGTGCTGTAAGAATACACTCTCGAATTCTTGCTACCTTCTCTGTGGTCTGTCTTACTAATTCCGGTCTAAGCAATAGGTTGTCCTCCTGTTCTGCCCAACAAATAGGCGATATGCAAGGCCTCTCGTACAATGCATCATATGATGTGATCCTAATAGTTGCTTGATAACTATTATTATAAGCAAATTCAATTAATGGGATGTAGTCCTCCCAACTACCCAGAAAGTCTATGACACATGCTCGCAACATGTCCTCCAATACATGGTTAACTCTTTCCATTTGCCCATCTGTTTGCGGGTGGAAATCATTGGAGTATGATAATATACTACCAAAGGAATTCTGGAAACTCCTCCAGGAATGCGAAGTGACAACTGAGCCTTGGTCTTATATGATCGTCTCTGGAACTCCATGCAATCTCATGATTTCCTAGATAAATATCCTCACATAAATCTCTGCGGTATAGGTTGTCTTTACTGGTATAAAATGTGTTGACTTCGTCAACCGATCAACTATCACCCAAATTAAATTGTTCCCCTTCTTTGATCTCGACAATCCTGCAATGAAGTCCAAGAAAATATCTGCCTATTTTTACTCTGGAATGGGTAAAGATTGTATGGTTCCTGCTGGTCTCTGGTGTTCTGCTTTCACTTGCTGGCAGCTAAAGCACTTAGCCACATATTCTGCACTCTTCCTACGCATGCCGCTCCACCAAAAATGTCTCTTTAGGTCCTTTTACATTTTTGTTGTGCTTGGATGCACTGTGTACCTAGTACGATACGCCTTGTCGAATAAGTCCTTCTTCAGTTGTGAATTTCCCGACACCACTAGTCGGCCCTTCATTCAAAAATCCACGTCTGTTTCGATGGCTCATTCTGCCTTAGTCTCTATAAAAGTCCCCTTCTTTCGGATTTTAATCTAAGAATCTCCTATTTGGGTGCTGATCTTTCTATCACTCCAAGATGACTGCACTGATAAAGCTCCTAAGGAAACATTACTTCTGCTAATTTCCTACCTAAAGTTAAACTAGTTGAGAGTGTAAATATTTTGATATAATAAACATTACAAAACTGTAATCTCACAATGATGCTTCCTACTCAATGCGTCTGCTACAACACTCGTCTTTCCCAAATGATACTAAATCGCAAACTCATAATCTTTAATAAGCTCGACTCTTTGCCGCTGTTTTTAGTTAAATTTCTAAAAAGGTATTTCAACTTTGATAATTCGTATATAGCTTAAATTGTATTCCATACAAATGATGTATATACTTCTTCAGTACGAAGACCGCTACTGCTAACTCCAAATCATGTGTGGGTAATTTTATCCATGAGTCCTCAATTGCCTTGAAATATAAGTCTTTACTCTCTGGGCCTGCGTCAAAATACCTCTAAGACCCGATAACTACATATACATGTAAACAGCCAAAAATCTTATCACTGCTCAGAATAACCACCACTGATGATGTAATCAATTTAGTCTTCAAAGCCTCATATGTTTTTTGGAACTCTGTGCTCCAAACAAACTGTACACCCTTTTTCGTAGGCATGTAAGTGACGTCAAAATTTTCAAAAATCTTGAAGTAACTTCTTATATTAGCTAGTCAAACCTAAGAAGCTATGAATATCTGAAATGGTCTCCACCTTAGCTAGATTTACTGTGATGCCCTCCCGGCTGATAACATGGTCCAAAATTCTGATCTCTAGTAACTAAAATTCATACTTGCTGAATGTAGAGTATAGCTGGTGCTCTCGAAAAGTCTACAATGCTAACCGTAAGTGCTGCTCATGCCCGATCTCCGATCTAGAATAAATAAGAATGTCATCGATGAACACGATCACGAACTGGTCAAAATATGGATAGAAAATCTAATTCATCAAATCCATGAATACTACGGATATAATGGTCAACCCAAAAGGCATAACATGAAACTCAAAAGACTCATATCGAGTCAGAAAGATAGTCTTGGGGATATACATCTCTCGAATCCGCAACAGATGATAACTGGAATGAAGATCAATCTTCAAGAAACTACGCTCAACTACGCTCTACCGGTCAAACAAGTCATAAATCTCTTATAGTGGATATCTAACTAGATTTAAAGCTTCCTCATCTCCAAAGGTGCCACACGACAAGGTGCTCGGGGGCATCGGTATTGTGTCTGACTGCAACTTAATGCAAAACTTAACCTTTCTCACTGGAGGTAAATCGGGTATGTCCTGAAAGACATTATGATACTCTGAGACCACTCATGTCTCACTCAAATTTTCACCCTAATCCCGTCTCATCACCTCCTCGACGTATGCCAGAAATGACTCTGCATTCTGGTTACCCTATGAGGTTGCTACAATCTATACAAATCTATTGAATGCTCACAAGCTGACTGTCTTTGCCAAAATAGTCAATAATAACGTGGTAGGAAAATAACCAATCCATACCAAAAATCACATCAAGCTCGGATATATGCACGAAACAAATAAACAAACTATGAACTTAGACTCATCTAAGCTGATAATAAATCTCCTACAAATACTCTCTAAGAGGGATGCCTCTCCCAAAGGAGTAGAGATGGATAACAAACATCTAAGGGATGTGCAATTAGCTGAAACCTATCCATAAAGGTATGAGAGATAAAAGAATGCGAAGCTCCTGAGTCGAACAAGATCCGAGCTGGAAAAGAAATCACTAAGGAAGAACCTTCCACTATTGCTCTGCTTGCACTGTAATCACATGGTACGGCTGCATAAACTATGCTGATAGCTGGCGACTGCTATGCAGCTAGCGGTGGAATCTATGAGACTATCTGTCCCTCAGGAACCTCCTAGATAGCGTGTATCTGGCCTGCTGGCCCCTTGATCCTCAAAATGGTAGGCGGTGCCTCAATCCTCTGCTACTGACCACAACTGTGGCCCTGCGACTGCTGACCCTGGCCACTATTCTGCTGGTGGTGATGAAAATCCTTACATCATTGCTAGGGTCCTCCCGGTCTTATAAAAGGTTTATTGTCCTTGCCTTGGTCTCCGGACAATCCTGATTCTAAAATTAACTCTTAGTACGTCTCCCTGCCCCTAACCGGGTTAGTTCTAGCTGCTTATCAAAATAGTACATGAAATACTTCTATGAAATTGATATTCGCTGCTCCAACGTAAACTAAAATCGGTGCTATCCTCCGGCACTGTCCTTTAAGCTGAATATAACTAATCTCCGCTTATGTACTGAGTCGATGTTAAGAATATCTAAAAAATAATTCCCACATATTCCTTTCATTTATAGGTTGCAAATGAGTCCAATGTGCCTTGAAACTCTAATGCTCTTATCTTCCGATGTCTTTCTCATTCTTACAGAGCAAAACTTCCTACTTTGTGGCTCTATTAACAGCTGGTTGTGGTGATAGTGTAATCGTCAGTATTGCCTCTTTAATCGGTAAGACTGGTATAACTGGTGGTGGAACTTCAAAAAGTCTAATCTGGCTTGTTACTCGCTCCTCGAGAGTTGCTAGTCTCTACCTATGAAATCGACGTTACCAAGTTGATCAAATAGTGTGAGGCCTGCTGCGGCTCGGGCTCTACTTGCCAGCTCTCCGGGTACGAGTTTTATCTCGACCACATCCTAGTCCCGATGTTTAATATACCAAGAGGAGAGCTTAATTAACATAGTAAATGAGGTCCCAAACATATATATACAACATAACATATCACGATAAGTATTCACAGAAATACTTTTCAATCAAGGTAAAATAGTTGTCATAAAAATTTTTTGTAATTTTTGAATATATAATGTCCTCACCCATTCTAGGAATTCTTAGGGGAATCTATACATGATTTCTAGGAAACTCTATCCTAGCCCCATAATATAACACATGAATGATCCTAAGGATGCTGGAACTAGAGCTCTGATACCAACTATGACGCCCCTAGTTTCACACAAGGCTACAGTCCAAGGTGAACCCAGAGATGTCAAACCTGTCATGCACCTACACTTGTGCATAAATATAATTCACCAATCACAACAGTATCCTCTAGTGGAATCAAAGAAAAGTGCAGATACAAAACATGCAAAATAAAGAACTGAACACGATAGACATGATAAAGAAGAAGATATCTCATAAATAAAAATCATGTCTTAACAGAAATACATCTACTGTCTGAGATAAATAAATGTCTCATCATGAATCAAATAAATATCGTACTAAGGCACACTACCTTTATAATATTGAAATAAAATTCTATAATATCTGAATAAAAATATAAAATCTACTGTGGAGCCTCTACTAATACTCATGTGACGGCGACTATGCAAGAACTCCGTCATCCTGCGGCTCTCCGTACCACTGTATCGCTTGAAAGAAAATAAGTGCAATAAAAAGAACCACAAAAAGAGTGTCAACGTGCTACAACAAGATCACTTCCATTCGCCCCTAAGAGAAGGGCTACTAGATGGAGTGGAGGCTCTATTTATTAAACATAGTCTACCTAGATTTATTTTCCCTATATCTAGGTGAAATTAATATTTAGAAACCTACAACACGAGATGTAGTACGTCGAGCAAAATAATCCAAACAAGGAAATCCTCATGTATATACCATTGTCTCCAATTATAGATATCTAAACATTAATACCGAACTAAGAATAAGCAACCTATATGAAATCAACAATTAGAAACTCACACGAGACTGGTACATCGAGCGAAATAAACCAAACAAGGAAACCCTTATGTATATACCATATTTCTCAAATCGTGAATCGCTAATCATTGATCCTATCTAAGACATAAAGAAAGCAATAAAGGAAATAAAGACATCATTACATCGTATTTATATTATCCTCCACTATCACCGTGAAGATAGAATAAATACTTTCAAGATAAATGTATCCCGGTCATATATCTCAATGATGAATCACATTTATAACTGACATCCACCAAAGACTTAGGCTATCAATTAGCTATCTCAATGCAACTCTTTGCAAGATTTTGAAATTTAGCATCATCATGTGTAATGGACTACTCTGTAGTTATCCTAAATAGTGTACACGGCTCATTAGTCTTATCGCGATCTCAGCACATGGCCTGAGTGCGGGAAGGCCGACCATATAGGTATCCAAATAGATGGCCTCACAAGCCTCATAATTATATAGCTCACAAGCCTCATCACACACTCGTGCGGACGGACTGCTATACAAAGCATACAAACCCGACTCAATGGCCTGTACATATAGAATATCGACGCACCACCTCATGTTGTACTGAACTGAGCTCATCAACGATATCCATCTCATGTATAAACTGTGTGAATCTGGTATATTGACGCACTATCCCATATAGTACCGAGCTGTACTCATTAACAATATCCAACGAGTGTATGAACAATCTCTAACTCTATTATAAATAACCCAATTCTTGTCAAATCCTCCCTTGGGATACTCATGTGTGTGCAATACCACTGTACTTGTGTATTCGTGTAATTACATGTGAGGAAGTGCGGCTTGAACCCCGCAAACACATCTCAAACAAATACAAAACAAAAATCAGGAAATCAAGCCTTAGTAGTCGACTACTAAGCTTAGTAGTCGACTACACTGAGTCTACTCAGACTCTGTAAAATATGAATCAGTATTAGTAGTCAACTATAATGTACATTAGTTGACTACTCTGTAATTAGATAGTTTTTGTAAAACCAAACCAAGCATTAGTAGTCGACTACTACTCTTAGTAGTCGACTACTAACCTAAAACATACACAGCTCCGTGTACATACAATACTTAGCAATCGTCACGTGGTTATCATGCTTTAATACAATACAAAATTAGTAAATACAAATCAAAAGAATCATTTCCATGATTATTTAAACCCATGATTCAACTAATTAGGTTTAATCTTCTCATTAATCAAGAAATTGACATAAACCCTAGTTTTCGATTAAATCAACATGAGCATGCTTGCATATTAA
>BQKN01055969.1:49578-60159 GCA_022839385.1 Asparagus kiusianus
CGGGTTTTTGTTGAGAGATTGGAGTTTGAGATTTATTCTTCATTAACCTGCAATTAAAAGATAAAAACAATTATTAGTGGTATATTTATTCATATAAAATAGATAATGAGGGTATAAAACTGTAATAAAATATGATTATCAGCTTCCCTTGGATGGTTCGACCGAGGTTACTGGAGAGCTTCAGTACTCAGTAAAAGCTCGAGGTGAAGGAGTTCGTCTCTTCTGGCTCGCCGGCGATCGGAGCTCGGAGCTAGAAGATGGCGCTGTAATGCAGGGGTATGCAAAAAGCTTCTTCCTCTCTTGGTTGATCGATCAAGCTCTTGGTCTATTGGCCGATTTTGATCTTTTTCTCGATCCTCCCTTAAGGTTGCTGAAAGAAGCTCCTAAATGGGAGGGAGGCAGTTTGACTGCTCCTCGAATTATGGGATGTGACCATACACTGTTCCAAGACATCTGACTGTCCCTCTGTACAACAGGCGGTTGTTTGTGGGGTTATGTGTTGTGTCACGTCGTGTAGGAGTGGAAAAGCCCCTCCTCGTACTCGTGACAGCGGCTGCCAGACACTCGAGTGGATCTGGACAGCTCCTCGAGCGTCGGCGGCTCTGGCCTTTCGCTTGGAGCGAGGTAAGCTGCATTTATGTGGACGCAGATGGCTCTGGCGACTGTCCGCTCACTTGCGTGGCGAGATACCGAGTGACCATCCGGTGGTCCTGGGGCGTTGTGCCCTCTCTCCTTTCCCCATGTCTTGGCAGGGGTGGGAGAAAGGACGTCGCGTGTCTGAGCGAGCTCCAGATAGCTTATGGCGCGCCGACGACTTCGGCCCTCCACTCTGATGGATGAGGTGACCTGCATTTATGAGTATGCAGGCCGGTCCGGCACCTGTCTCGTTCGCTTCAATCGCGGGCGGCCGTCTGACGGACCTGGGGCACTGTGCTCCCTCCCATCTCCTCACGGGAGGCAGGTAAGGCTTGTCGTTGGAAACCCGGTCTTTGGCTTACGTAGGCAGACGTGGCTTTCTGCAAGTGGCCTCGGTACATGAGGGTGGATTTGAGCCCCTTTCCCTTGCAGGCGGATTTGGTTCATGAAGGCGGACTCGCCTCGCTAGCGATTTGGCGGGTGCGGCCAATATGGGGGCTCGTGTGCCAGCAAACCCACTTAGTGGCTACAGTAGGCTCTCCATCTAAGAGAGGGTGGTCCTGTTCTACGGGCGAATTTGTTCGCTAATCCGCCGCGGTAATTTTTACCGTCTACAAGACCCCCTTCAAAGTTTTCAGACCAAAACCGACTTACGTGTGGTCTGGAATACTTTGAATGAAGAAGTTTTGGACCAGGTGTATTAGGATTCTTAGCAAACCCTCAGCTATCAACGGGTTTGATTTGCCTTTACCGATTACCGTTTGAATCGGGCTAGCCATACTATTCCCCTCAATATGATGAGTTATCGAGTAGTTTCTCTTAGGCTTAGTGCTAAGATTTCCACTCTGACCCCTAGCCGTCTGGGATGCGGGTCTAAATAAAACCACTTCATTGGTTTCTAGATTTTGGACGAATCGCCTGCTCCCCAAAGGTGGGTGAGTCGTGGAGGCGAAGTTAGGTTTTTTTTGATGGCGAAACTCTGACTGACTTGCGGATTTCATTCAAGTTATCACCGTTGAGACCTTTCTTTCGGGCGAAAGTAGGCCAAATGCGTGCGGACCACGTGTCCCTCTGTGGGGCTTGGTGCCTTTCCAGCTAATACGGCGTGGCATTATCATGACTTGACAGCATGACGTCCACTTAGCGCGCCTTGTTCTGATCGTGGCCGTGGTTTTCGAACCCAACCGTCGGATGTAACTGCCAATCTCGGTTCCTGATGCACCGAGGGTGATCCGGGCCGTCGAATTTGATCGTGGCCACGTTTCTTGTTTGTTATGGTTTTCGCCTCTCGAGGGCAATCGTGGCCACGTGGACGACTCCGCCCTTTTAAACTCGCTGTTTTCCTCCTTTGGGATTCACCGTGCTCTTGAACCTTGAAAAGAACTTCTAAGGCAAGAATTCCCGCTCCATCTTTCAATGGCTCCAAAACCTAGGAGGTGCAAAGTGAGAGGCGCAGGCCCTGGACGTTACTCCGACCGTCTCTCCGCTGGCATGCCTGTCAGTGCTCCGGGACCGCGCTCAGGTACGTCGATGGGTTTGTTGGACGACCTCGTGTAGGCCCTAGGCGTCGGATTTGGGGAGATGAGCGTTGCTCATTATCCTGGAATTCCGCCGCCTTTCGGCAGTTTCCCCCAATTTGGGGCAAAGTTAGCCCTATTTGCCCTTAGAGGGAAGGAGGCGAACCCCCCTTTCGATAAGCGAGTTCGGCCCTTTCCTGTTTGATGGGCGATCTTGCCCTCATTGCGGATTTTTTGTCTTGATTGATTTTTTCTTTTTGCAGCGACTTTTTCCAATGAGGCTTTCCCGGAGGGTGTGGCCGTCAGTCACGCCGGTGGTACGGACTACACGACACCTCCTCGATTTCCCTCCCTGGCTCCCGTACCTACGTTCGTCGCCGATAAGCCAAGTGGCTTGATAAAGAGGGTCATGGACGGTCATCACTTGACACTACGCGAGTTGACGACCGACGCGGTGCTGACAGATGATACCAGAGCGGAGCCGCCAAAACCTCATTTCCTGTTCGGCGATGCTGTGTCCGACCCTTCTGTCCTATTACTCAAAGAGAGTATGTGGTTCCACACGGTAGAAGGGACCCATTACTACCTCCCCAGCATGTCGAGGGGGTTCTCGATCGTCGAGCTACGGTCCCTTGCGGCTCCTCGGGTGATGGCCTGGGAGTTGACTCCAACTCAAGATGGGGTCACCTACGGCGTTTTCACGGGTTCCACAGCTGGGTATGGAGTGGATGGCTCATGCAAGCGTATGACGGGTCTGCGCCCTGGCTTACTGTCTGCTGAACCGCTCGTGGGGGAGTCGACAGTGGTGGCGGAGACCTTCCGTCACCGCTTCTTCCGAGTCGGAGGGAGCTTTCCCCCGAAGGATTTCAGAGCCCCGGGGTGGGTCTATTCTGCACCCGGCAGCGACACTTGGTGGTCCAAGATCACCGACCGTGTTCTGGCCGAAAATGTCGACCTCAAGAACACAGAGCTGTATGTGGCCATCGAAGCCACTCGACATGGCTTACGAATCAACGCTTCTCAGTTCCATAACATTCTGGAGCTGTATTGTGCGGAAAGCGGCATGTTTTTCACCCCCAATGGTAAGCTTGGCATCTCCCCTCACGAGATGTATGACGTGTCGGGGCTACCTTTGGGGGATTTTCCTTACGAGGAGTATGTCCCCGATCAAGTTGAGATTGACCAGCTGTCAATTCATTCACCTTTGGCGGTTGAGACTTTGTGGGAGTTATTCTGCCACTACCACATCTGCCTCAGCACCTTGGGGGCCGCAGATCATAAAGGGAAGAAGAAGGGGATCAGCCACAAGAATTGGGCTGATTATTTGTTCCCAGGGAACGATGTCAAGGGGTAGCCTGCCCTCCCGTTAGGCGCATGCGACCAGTCCGAAGTGGAGGCGAGGATAGCCGAAGAGGGGAGCACCATAACTCTCGACCGTGACGAGGGCGGACTCAAGTCTGGTGCAGTCCTTCACTCCTTCCATCATCAGGCCAAGTCTCCCATCTCCGGGAAGGCTCTGTTCGCGGGGTACCTCATGCTGTGGCTAAAGAGGTGTGTAATCCCCACTCATTCCATCGAGGCTCTTCCCGTGGAGGTCATATATCCCGCGGTTTGCTTAGCTCATGGGAAGTCCTATTCCCTGGTATCGGCGACGATAGCTTGCATCCATCGGGGGCTCCGCACCCTGACAGCTCAATTCTGCCGCGTATCGACTGTCGATGAGGGGGAAGGAACGGTTATCAGGACCCCCAATCCTCGGGTGGGGCTGCCATACACTTATCTGATGGCGTGGTTCGTATACCACTGTGAATGTTTGATGAGCGCCCCAGCGGCGCTCCAAGGCGACAAGTTCGTCCCATTCGTCCAGCGTTTGGAGAGGTGCTCCTGGAAATGCAAGGACATCCCTGATGCACGGAAGACGCTCTCCCACTTCGGGTATTATAACTTTCGCTGTTCCTTCCCTTATTTCAGTGGGGGCGGATATGGAGAATCTCTCAGGGATGTGCCGACAGCGGATCACTACACAGTCCTCCCTCGTGGTGCCTTTCGCTGGTTGGTGAACATCCGGCCGGGGTATCATGTTCTAAGAACGGGCTCTACGTGCTATCTTGAGCCATACATCCCCTTCAGGTTCGCCCGCCAGTTTGGGTACGATCAATTATATGTGGACAACGCCAATCCCCATCTGCGCTTTGAAGGAGGACTGGTGGACGGAGCTCGGGGATGGTTCTGGACTCATGCTGGCGGCACCAATGTCCGCTTTGAGTTACCCACGAAGGATCGTGACTTGCACCACACGCTCTCATATTGTCGATGGTATCGGGGTGCCAGCGCCAATCCCACTGACTTCTGGTTTCAGAGCTCATGTCTGGCGGATCATGGGCGTCGCCCAAGGGGGGTTGCTCATCCTTCGAGGCGGAAGGGCCATCCAACTGCTAGGGAGCGGTTCACGGAGGGTCCTGCAGGAGACTCTGAGGGTGAGGGCGAGGGTACAGATGAGTCCGAGGTGCCCGAGACACGAGCTCCTCTCCCCAGTCTTCCTCTAGATTCCCAGGGCGAGTGGGGGGAGCCTGTTGAGTTAACCCGGGTGAGTAAGCGTCTGGAGAAAGCCCGGAGTGTGATTGTGGGGTGTATGGGGGTGCCTCTGTTATCTCCAAGTAGTTCGTTGCTTTCGAAACGGCAGCAAGAAGCGGCGGAGAGCTCTAGAGCGGAAGTGGCCAAGAGGGCTCGCGGCGAGGAGACTATGGTGACCACCAGAGCGGCGGCTGGTCGGGCTGGTACCATTTCTGGGGCGGAAGCTGCTCAACCTGCCCCTCCTGCCGTGCCGTAGGCGGTTCCAGCGATTTCGAAGGATGCGCTCCCTTTATGCGATGCGGGGTCACAGGCGGAGGTCTCAACGACTCCTGCACCTGCCCCAAGAGGTAATCTTTTGGCGCGATGCTCTTGTGTGCGAAGTTAAGTTCGTATTTTCTGACTGTTCCTATTGAACCCGTGCAGGTATAGTCGAGAAAGCGATCCTCATCCCTTCTGATGAAGAGGAGGGAAGTGGAGATGAAAGAGAACCAGGAGGTTCAGGTAAGCATGGGTTTCAGCGTTGTTGATCCTTCTAAGCCTAAGGGCGTTCATCATTATTATCTCTCTCGTATCTGCAGTTGGCCCTTTCCATGAAGTCACCGGCAAGGAGGATCCTCCCACTTGGGAGGGTCTTTCAGGCGAATCCGAGACGGATGACAACGCCTCAATTCACGAAGCGTTATCAAGCGAAGAGGAAGTATTGGTCTCTGTGGATCAACAAGGGGGAACCCCCACCTCCGAGGGAGCACCGGTCGAGGGTGAGCGCTCGGTGCGAGAGTCTCCAACTCAAGGGGGAACCCCCATTGGGTTAATGGCCACTTCCTTGCCGGTGGCGACCTGCGACTCTGCCACTGCTACTCTGGAGGCATCAGCGATTGTTCCGGATCTGGCGGCGCCGATTGCTGCTTCCGTGATCACGACCACCAGCACCCCGATCGTGGCTTCGTCCTCTGTCGAAGACGCCACTCTCTCTTCTTTGGAACGCTGGCGAAAGATGCAGGTGGCGCGAGCTGTGGCCAACTTCGAAGACACGTTGGCTAACTGCACCCGGCTGGCCTTGGAGGAGAATTGCCCCTTCGAGGAATTCAAGGAAGTTCTTGAGGACGATGCGTCCTTTTTGCGTAAGAGGCTCGGTGCTACCCCGGTGAGGCCCTACTTTCAGCGTCTGTACGAAGTGGAGGGGGCTGTTCGGCGGCTGCTCACCCTTCGCACGGAGAGTTCCAATCTCTTTGACCACGCCTCTCGCGAAGTTCGAGTAGCTATGGCAGAGCGTGATCACCGACTGGATGAGAATATGACGCTGGAGTTGAAGTTGTCAGCAGAGCTGGAGCAGGCCATAGCCGAGGACGCACGGGTGGCTCGCGAGCAAGAGACGGTTGATAGCCTGTTCTCCCGACTCTCCTTTGAAGTGGAGAGGCTAAAACAGGTCATAGCTAACGCGCAGGCTTCCCTGGCCGTTCAAGGGAAGGCCCTTGATCAGGTGGCCAAGGAGTTGGATGGTGTTGAGTCTCGCCGGCAACTGACCACTGACTCTGTTGGGGAGAAGGATCGAGCCCTCAAAGACGTCAAAGTGACCATCCAAGACTTGGTCTCGCGCACAGAGGAGGATGTTCATCGAGAGGTCCTAAGGAGGCTCGAGCTCCGCCATGCTGAAGAAATTCGTGAGGCGGAACTACGATTGAAATCCTTGTAATTCGCCTTTTATTTCTCGTTTGTAATAGGACTTCCTTTCTATGAATGAAATTATCCTTTTGTTTCTGGCGACTATGGCTTGTGTGCATACCATATATAACATATATATTTTTGTGCGCTAGTTGGTGTCTAGCCGCGGGAAATTCTCCTTGGCAGATTTCAGTCACAGACCCGTTTCGCCTGCAGGCGAATCTCAACTAGGGGCGAATTCGTAGTCGCCATACCGATGGTGATTTCAGTTACAGGTGGGCTCCGCACTCGGCGGGTCGTGTGTCCACCCACGTGCACTGTCAGTTACAGAGACGTGGGTGCGCCGCCTTGCATTAATTGCGGTGTGATGGGTCTCTTTGTCCTTCACGCCCGATCTGAGCCGTTGGTTAGAGATCATGCCCCGAAACTGCCAAATCTCAACCGCTCATACAGGATGCGGGATATTCGGCTTTCTCCTTAACTGTTTGGGACTGAAGGGTCCAATCGAACCGCATATAACCGCCTAGGGTCGGGGTATTTTAGTACCCTCTCTCTCGTCAAGAAAGACCAAAGCTTCTTCATCGTCTTTTCCAGAAGAGATCCGAATTGCTCTTGCATCCCCCAATGGCACCGAAGGTGAAGAAGGTTATCTCGAAGAAGAGAAAGGGGGCGTCTTCTTCGGACGCTGCAGGTGCTGCCGCCGCCGAAGGTATGTCTTCAACCCCAACTCTCGCTTGGCCATGGATAGGTATCTATCACCTAAATCCCTCTTTCATGCCCTCGTTGTGTTTCGTAGCCCCTGGAGGTGGGCCGATCCCTGAGGAGCATGAGGCTGAGCCCATCTTGATATCCGATGATGAACCTGAGAGTCCGGAGGCTCCTCCTACCCATGGTCCCGCTCCGCAACCAGGACCGGAACCTTGCCTCGAGGTTCCTCCAATTGCGATGCTCGCCCCTAGCCAAAGGCCGGTCCCTGCTGATTCCTTACCCTTGCAGGCTCGCATCGAGGAGTTCAAGAACGCCGTAAGGCAAGTGATCTCCCTTGTCAATCTTGGCGAGGGTAGCTTTGAAAGTTTCATGCAGTCTCTCCTAGACCGCGTGCTTGACGTTAGGCGGTCAGGCGAAAACCGGTTGGCATCACGTTGCATGCAGGTGCTCCGTCTTTTGGAATCGCGCATGATAATGCTAGGATCAGTGTTATGGGAAGGCCCGGACGTGGAATCTTGCTTGGCTTACCTCAGATGTCTGGAAGCTCAGGAACAGGAGACTCGTTCCAAAGAGATCGCTGATTTGGAATGCATTGCCAATTTCTGGGCGGATCACCATCGCTCGTCGGAGGAGGAAATCGTCGACCTTAATCGTACGATAGCTCGCCTGCGAACCGAACTGGGACATGCGGAGGTGAGGTTGGAAAGGCTTCAGACTGACGTCGTCATTGCCCGTGAGAAAGCCGAAGCGGCAACTCAGCGCCTCTTGGTTTTACGGGAAAAAGACGCTGCCGCTAAGTCGAACTCTGAGGAACGAATTAGGAAAGCGGCCGAGGACAAGGCTCGTGAGGACTTCGCAAGGAAGGTGGCCCCGACCAGGGAAGACATGTCTTCCTTTAATTTGCCTGATTGAGATTTCAACCATGTATCTGTGTTTGAGACACTTTGTTTATTTGTCTCGCTTTTGAAACTATGTCATGACTCGTGAGGTCATGACTTGTTCTAATTTATTGTCTTAGCGAACAATCACTGGATGCTTCGCTTTTCTGAACGTAGTATTATGACTTCCTTAATCGTAAAATCATAACTTTGTTCAAATGTACTGCCTAGAAGTATCAATGAGGTTTATGTCCGCTCATTGTGCGTATACTCTTTGGATACGTCGCTTTCCAGTGTTTTGCTTTGTGATTGTCGACAGTCTCGTACCGCAGGCGAAGTCCCTTGCGTGACGAGGAGTCTACTCTCGAAGCCGAACTCTATTTCGTTGGTTTTACGCCGTCGGCGAAAATAGGGTGACGGCGAGTTCGTTAGAAGGTTGAAACTCGGATGGTGGTGAATTCTACTCAAATGCTGGCGAGTTCGAGTAAATGGCTAAACTCGACTGCCGGCGAGTTTACACTGCAGGCGGAACCCGTATGATTTGAGTTGGGGTTAAAAACCAAATACAATTGATGGCGGATCGGAATTGTAGGCGAAACTCGTATGGTGGCGAGTTTATGCTGCAGGCGAAACTTGGATGTTGGCGAGTTCGTCTAACCGTCAGAGATCCAACTGCGGGCAAAACTCACGCCACGTGTCGGCCGGCGGACCCAAGTGCTTGCCAACCAAGACTCTGCAGGCGCATTAATGCTCATTTATTGGTGAAGCGACTGAGCGCTTCGCCTCTTGCTCAACCCGATTGGTCGGTTTGGTGTCTCGAGAGTAGACTTTAATGGCGTCGAGTCCGAAGCGTCGCCGGGCGTTCGGACTGCTTGATGGCTTGGGGCAACGAATCCCAGCCGTTGGATTTCTTGGAATATATTTCCGCACTCGCCCTTCTTTAGCGGAGCCTTGACTGCTTCGAGAGAAATTTGTCAGAGAAAAAGAAACTTTTCTTCCTCATGGCTTCCTCCTCTGATCACAACGATGCTGAAGGTGTCGGCTCTTCCGACACCGTCGTTAACATCGGCGCTCCGACTGCTACCCCTGCGAGCCCGGTTCAGGGATTTTCTATTCCGGACCCCGTGGCTCACCCTGCTTTCGTGCCGCTCCAGCAGCTGGTGGGCTTGGTGCACGGGACCGCCCTCTCGGTTAGCGTGGGCGGTGAGCGATACTATGATGTGCTCCCCCTCGTGGAGGCAGGTTTGGAGGCGGTGCGTCGCGCGGGTGATGCCTCGCTCACACAGCGATGTGAGCAAGAACTTGAGCGCGTGGAGGGGTGGATGTACCGCCTCGAGGAACTGGCTTATGAGGACCTTTCCGACGTGTCACCGCCCCTCCCGCTGCGCCTCCTGCTTGAGCGCAACGAGCGGATGAAGCGGATCCAGGCGAAGGAGGCTGAGCTCAGACGTCTGTGAAAGCGACACCAAACGGTATTGGACCGGATGGACGCTTACTTGGACAGAGCCTTCTTTCAGGACGCCGGCTCTCTTCGTGGTGAGGCGAAGCTATAGGAGCATTCGCGCGAGGCGGGGAGACTCGGCGAGGCTGCCAGGGAGGTGGAAAGGGCGCTGCAGCTTCTCCACCAGGAGGAAGAGGACAGCAAGGTGGCCCTAGCCAGGCGAAGGCAGGAACAAAAGGAGGAGGCGAGGACCCGTCGTGCGGCGGAGCGGGCTGCGATCAAAGCTAAGATCGGCTCTTTCAGCCTGCTGAAGTTCCTGTGATGCTTGCGCTGCCTAGGTCTCCCCCCCCCCCCATTTTTTTTCTCAATTTAATTGGTGCCCAGAGCATCACAACTAAACTAAAAAACTTATGTAAATTTTGGCCCGTCGTGGCTCTTTTGCTGGTTTTGCTTATCCTTGTTTTGCATGCACTGCTTCCCCCTTTTTTTTGTGCTGCTGGGAACTTGAGTTGAACTTGGTGAGCCTCTGACCGTTCTGTTTTGAACGTAGTCATTTTAGGCCCTCGTTCTGCTCTCGATTGCTTATAGCGTGGGATCGGGTTGACTCCGATTTTCGCATTGCAGCTCCGGTGGGATCAAGAGAGTAACGCTTGGCTTGCAGCAGAGAACAATCGTTCGCTCCTGCGGCCAAGTGAAGAACTCCATCTTCGACTCGCTCCTCGGCGAGTTGTTGCCTGGAGAACCGTCAGACAAGTTGTCTGCCGAACTCCTTCGACAATTGTCATCATTTGTGAATGTGGCAATTAACTGCGATAGGAGTCCTCACAGGGTAGACTCTATCCATCAGTTATCCTAAGGAAATGTTAGGATATCTGGAATAGGTTAAATAGCTCAGGGACATAGGAGTGTGGCTATTGACAGAAATAATAACACGTCGCGCGGCAAGCCATTACTTAGGTTGTGTCATTTGTAGGAATAACGGCGCCAATCATCAGAGGTGATCATTAACTTGATGGGGTCATGTCGCGATGGGAGCGACCGTGGGGACCCACCATCCTTTGGAAGAGGATTGGCGAGTTGGTTTTGTCAGAGGTTTAGTGTTAACGTGACAGGGGTTTTCGTGATTGGAACGACTTTGAGGACCCACCATCCTTTGGAAGAGGAT
>BQKN01055969.1:60169-84186 GCA_022839385.1 Asparagus kiusianus
TTTGAGGACCCACCATCCTTTGGAAGAGGATTGGCGAGTTGATTTTGTCAGAGGTTTAATGTTAACGTGACATGGGATGTCGTGATTAGAACGACTTTGAGGACCCACCATCCTTTGGAAGAGGATTGGCGAGTTGATTTTGTCTGTCGCGATATGAACGACTTTGGTGGATCCGCCATCCCATTGAGGAGAGTTGGCGAATTGAATGTGTTTGTCGTGATATGAACGACTTAGTGGATCCGCCATCTTATTGGGGAAGATAGGCGAATTGAGTTCTGTCAGAGGCTTTCGCCAGAGCGGGTAGAGTAGGGACAGTTTAGCCTCATGTACCAGTTGGAGGGTGTGAGGACTAGTTTAGACTCATGTACTCGTAGGAGTTGGTGAAGAAGAACTAAGGGTAGTACTTCTTCAAGTATTTGCCGTTGATAGGCATCATGATCTTATCGCCATTCGGTTTGACGAGGCGATAAGCGCCGTTCGAGTAGACTGTCTCTACTACGAATGGTCCTTCCCATTTGGACTGGAATTTCCCCTTCTTCTTGGAAGTGAGAATCATTGGTCGGCGAGCAGAGAGCACGAGCTCCCCCTCTTTAAAGGCTCGACGCTTGACTTTCTTGTCGAAGTTCTTGGCCATGCGAGCTTGATAAAACTCGATGTGCTGTTGAGCTTCCAGTCGCTTGTCGTCCAACGCTTCGAGCTCGGCGAGTCGTTGTCGGTGGTTGTCTTCCACCGTCATTCCCGTTGCCAAGACGACACGGAGGGACGGGATCTGAATTTCTAATGGCAATACGGCCTCACAGCCGTATACTAATGAATAGGGCGTGTGGCCAGTCGGTGTGCGTACCGTCGTGCGATATGCCCACAAGCTTTCGCCAAGTTTCTCGTTCCAGTCGCGTTTGCTGGTTGAGGTCAACTTGGTCAAAATCTTGATGATTGTTTTGTTGAAGGCCTCGGCCAAGCCATTCGCTGATGGGTTATAGGCCGTGGAAGAGAGGTTCTGTATTCGAAACTTGTCGCAAAACCTGGTGAATGCATGACTGACAAATTGCGTGCCATTGTCATGGATGATACATCGCGGTACGCCGTATCGGTAAATGACGTGGTGTTTGATGAACTTGATCACGTCGTTAGTCTTGACTTCTCTCAAGGGGACGGCTTCGGCCCACTTAGAGAAGTAGTCGGTGATCGCGAGAATGAAGCGATGACCTCTCGCCGATAGCGGGGATATTGGTCCGACTATGTCCATCCCCCATGCCTCGAAAGGCCATGAAGCCTTTGTTAGGTGTAGGTCTTCAGGCGGCTGATGCATGTAGTTGGCGTGGATTTGGCACTCATGGCAGTGCTTTGCGTAGGTAACCGCGTCTTGAACCATCCCAGGCCAGAAGTAGCCTGTCCTTCGCAGGCGATCCCAAAGTTTGGGTCCGGGCTGGTGAGCTCCGCCAATGCCGTTGTGGGCCTCGCGTAGAGCCTCCTGCGCTTCTGTTTTCGAGAGACATCGAAGCAACAAGCCGTCGTATGACCTTCGATACAACGTCTTGGTGGTCGAGTCGTAGTAGAATCTCGTAGCACGTCTCCAGACGGATTCTCGCTCCTTCGCCTCTTCGGGCAATATGCCGTATAGGACGTAATCGATGATCGGGAGACACCAATCCTTAGCACTGAGCTGATCTGAGACCTGATGGGTGGCATTCGCTTCTGGAGCGTCTTTCAGTCGAAAGAGCTTTCTGCTCGCCACCGTGATCCATTAGGATGTCCCTAGCGGTTGGGCCAGGTTGGCCGCCAAGGAAGCAAGGGCGTCTGCGCGTGTGTTCTTAGAACGTAGCACGTGTTCGATGTGGAAGCTTTCGAACAATTCTATTAGCTTGATCGCCGCTCTGTGAAGCGGGATCAGATCGTCATTCTTAACTTCATATTCGCCAGTCACCTGCTTGACGATGAGCTGAGAGTCGCCATACACCTCGAGGCATTTTACCCCTAATTCTTTCGCCAATTCGAGCCCGATGAGTAACGCATTGTACTCAGCCACGTTGTTGGTGCACGGCTCTGTTAAAGAGAAGGCTCGGGGCAGCATGTAGTTATGTGGGGAAGTGAATACTACCCCCACTCCTGCAACAATAGAGCCGCTCGTGCCTGTGCGAGATGCGCCATCAAAGAACATTTGCCAAACCTCTGGTAACGAAGTTATGCTGGCTTCGGGAGGTTCGTCTGGCAGATCTTCAAACAGGTCGGTCTTCGCCCTTAGTGGGTGACTGGCCATGAGATCGCATATGGCCTGCCCCTTGACCGATTTCTGTGGCATGAAGTGGATGTCGTACTGGGAGAGAAGAAGCGCCCACCTAGCTAGGCGCCAATTTAACGCTGCAGGTTGCGTCATGAAGACTCGAATGGGATTCATTCGTGAGATGACGTGGATTGTTTGGCCAACCAGGTAGTGTCGCATCTTTTGGATGGCGAACACCAAGGCCAAACATTCTTTTTCGACCATTGGGTACCGTTGTTCGGCACCTTGCAAGGTTCTACTCAGATAGTAGATGCCTTGCTCATGGCCGGAGTCATCATTTTGTGCCAGGAGGGCACCCAAAGAGTGCTCCATGGCGTGTATATAGATGAGGAATGGCCTCCCTGAGATTGGTGTGGCGAGGACAGGCGGATTCGACAAGTACGCCTTGATATCCTCGAAGGCCTTCTGGCAAGGCTCGTCCCATACGAAGGAGGTGCCTTTCTTCATAAGTTTGGAGAACGGCTGACATTTTCCCGATAGGTTGGAGATGAATCTCCGGACATAGGCCAATCGTCCCTGGATACCTCTTAATTCTTTGAGGTTCCGGGGTGGCCGAAGCTCTTGAATGGCTCGCACCTTGTCAGGGTCAATTTGGATCCCCTTCGTGGTGACGACGAAACCGAGGAATTTACCACTAGACATCCCTAGAAATGATTTAGTGGGATTCATCTTGAGTTGATGAGTCCTCATGAGTTCAAACATCGTCCTCAAGTCTTGAAGGTGGTCGCCTTTGTGGCGACTCTTCACGACTAGATCGTCCACATAGCATTCCACCGTCTTTCGCAGGTGCTCTCGAAAGATCGTGCTCATGGCGCGTTGATATGTTGCGCCGGCGTTCTTGAGGCCAAAGGGCATGACCGTGTAGCAATACACCCCCATAGGAGTTCTGAATGAGGTATGTTTTTCGTCCTCGGGGTGCATTTTGATTTGATTGTACCCCGAGAAACCGTCCATGAAGGACATCCTCTCTAATCCACACGTGTTGTCAATGATGACATCCGTGATGGGCAGGGGAAATTCGTCTTTAGGGCACGCAGCGTTGAGGTCCCTAAAGTCGATGCAGATGCGGATCTTACCGTTTTTCTTCAGCACTGGAATAATGTTAGCCACCCAGTCGGGGTGTTGTTCCTTTCTGATGAAGCTGGACTCGATGAGTTTCTTTACTTCGGCCTTGATCGCCTCCATGATCTGGGGACGAAACCGTCTTTGCTCTGCTTGACTGGCTTGGCGTCTGGGCTGATGTTGAGGCGATGCGTGGCGACCCGCGGATCCAAGCCAGGCATGTCCTCGTAATTCCATGCGAAGACGTCGATGTATTCCCGTATGAGGGCAATGAGATCCTTTTTTTCTTGAGGAGGCAAGTTACCGCTGATGAATATGGGTTTGGGACTCTCGTCGGTGCCCATGTTCACCTGGAGGACCTCGTCTTCGGTAGGTGGCTCTCGTTGCTCGAAGCGACTGCTCCACTGGGCGTTAACATGGCGGTCCCATATCTCGTCATAGAGCGGAAGTTGTTCATCCGCCGCCATTTCGGCGGGATCCATTGTAGCCATGTTGACTGTGAGGTTATCGAACAGGTCCCTTACGCTGACATCCGAGTCCCATGCTGAGGTCACTGACGATTGATCCCCTGAACATGCATAGTCGGAATCCTCGTTGATGTGGAAACACAAATCCGACGAGGAGGAGGAGTAGCCTAAGCCTCTCCTAGTCCTGTTGAAGTAATTCGAGGGTTTCCCCTTAGGTACGTAGGCAGGTCGGATGACCGTCTTGCATCCTCAGCCGTAATTAAGGCCCTCTAAACGGGTGAGATCATACCCCATGTCGCTCATTATGCGTCTCGCAATTCGACTGTATTGCGAAAACTGGGGCGCGGGATCCTCGTCTTCAGACTCATCCCAGAGCGTGCGCAAGGGCTGATTGATCCGGCCGAAAATAATGTCTTTTCGATATTTATTTTGGGCTGGCACGACGAATACGGCTCGCGACGAGTCAATCGGCGGCCCCTTCGCGGCGTACGACGAGCAGACTGGCATGTGCAGGGAAGGATCTCGGTAGAGTTCCGACCATAGGTCGTTGGGTTCATCGTCCTCAGACGTAGAACAAGACGACACATAAGCAAAGTTGGACTTTTCATTGACGACAACCTTTCCCGCCCGAACAGCGTTGGTTACATGATGACTCTCATAACCAATTACAATTGACTCGAAATCGTTTAAGATTAGATTGTCGCCGTACCCAGGCTCGCTGTCCGCCTCATTGCCGCTTTCCGGCTCCTCAACCGGCGGTTCGATGGAGTCTTGATACAGCAGAGAATCGGTGAAGTAGTTTTTGACGCCTTTGAAGGGTTGTCTGTGGGCCACTACAGTCTTCACACGTTCATAATCGTCGACGTACTTCAAACATTGGTGCAGAGTGAATAGGACTATTCGATTGCCGTGGATCCATGGGCGCCCTAGGAGCATGTTGTAGGAAGGCTCGGCATCGATGACATAACAGGTCACCTCTGTCTTCATGTCGCCTATGCGACATTTCAGGCGGATTTTGCCCAGGGGCTGCGTCCCTGTGGCGTTAAAGCCGAAAATAGTCGTGGTGGTTGAGGACAGACGCTTCGGCGGTATCCCCAAGTGCTTGATCAATTTCAGAGGTACGATGCTCAACACGGAGCCCCGGTCGACTTGGATCCGATCCACTCTCGCCGATCCGACGTATCCCGTGAAGTACAGCGGACGATCGTGAGACGTGTTCTTGATGAGCATGTCCTCAGGAGTGAAAGTGATGCACGGGACTCGTCTCTCGGAGACTTGACAGCAGGTCATACATCCTCGTTCCTCCTCAGCCTCTTTCGAGAAATGGGTGGCGAACGCCTCCGAATCGGCCAAAGCCTCTTGCAAGGCCTCGCGAGTAGATCCGGACAACCGGAGGAGGTCATACATAGTGATTCGCGCATGGATGCTTTTTAGCTGGGCGAGCACGTTGAACCGAAAAGGTTGGCGACTCGAGCTGGGTGCATCTGGATTGGGAGGAGTTGTTGCGGCTGGCCTCGCGGGAGGTCTTGCCGTGTTCTCCACCCTCGCGGGATATTCCTTCGCGAACTCCTTTCCCGCCCTTGTGGCGAAGACGTTGGTGTCCTCCTCAGAATCGGTTACGGCGGCCACCGCTATGTTATCTTTGTCTGGGGTGGCATAGATGACGTTGCATTGTTTCTTCTTGGCTTCTCTCGCGGGCCTTGCAGTCTACTGTTTATCGTCGAGGAGGTCTGGATGAACCCACATTATCTGCCCCGATGGCAGGGTCTGCGGGACCAAACCCTTCTCTCGCTGGTTGTGAGGATCGTCGTTGGTGATCTTCAAAACCGCTTTGGGGATAGGAACTACCCCCGCTGGAGCTTGGGCCTCGGGGAGATTTGTCCTAAAGCTCAAAGTGATCATGTTCGTGGTCACCTACTTCTGGACCTTCTCCTTCTTCAAGACCCCCGCGTCATAGAGGGCCTGGAGTTTGTCCTTGAGGACGTAGCATTTGGTCGTGTGGTGACCGAGGAACCGGTGATAAGCACAGTAGGTTGGGTCACCGGTTTTGTCCGCCTCTTCAGGCTTCATGGCATCTGGTAGTTTGATTCGACCACTCTTGAGCAGAGTATCGAACGTTACCACCACCTGATCTTCTTTGAAGTCATACTGCCGCGGGGGGCGTTGCTCAAATTGTCTAGGCTTCGGCCTCTGAGCAGTCTTTGGCACCGGGGTGGAATCGACTGCCATGATCTCCTTTCCTCTCGCCCGAGGGAGGTTCTTGGGTGCAGTTGGCTCCGCGGCTCCCTTCTTAGGCTGCGGTTCTTCGGCCTCGAGCCTTTTGATCATGTTTTCTACTAGTTCGCCTTAAGGAACAAGCTCTTTCCACGTCCGGGTTTCCACCGCGCCTATCTTGGACAAGATATGGATCGATAGGTTATTGCGGCACATCTCGATTAGTGTCGACTCGGAGACTTGGTCCCGATAGTGGACGGACCGATTCCGGAATCTTTTGACGAAGTCATTGACCGACTCCGACTTCCGTTGCTTTTCGGCAAGGAGAGTGGCCATTGATACTTCTGTGTCATCGTCGAAGAAGCGGGCCAAAAAGAGCTTTTCGACGTCGGCCCATGCTTTGATGGAGCCGGGTTCCAGCTTGCGGAACCATTCAAAGGCCACCCCCTTGAGGGTGCCTATGAATAGTGGCGTGAGAATGGCGTCGTTCCCCGTAAGGAATCCGGTTTGCGCCATGAAGTAATAGATGCGCTGCGAGGGTGAGCCCTTGCCGTCAAACTGCACCAAGCTGTTTGGCTTGAATTTTGCTGGGTATGGGACCGTATCCCACTCGACAGGGTAGGGACGGACTACACCAGCTTGTTCATGTTTTGCTGAAGCTTTAGCGTGTTGAGCTGGTCTTAGAACTCATCGAACCTCTTGTCACGGGTGTCATCCCCAGTATGTGACGTTCCTAACGACGTCTTGGAAGAGTAATCGGATTGTTGATTATTGTCCTCTTCCGTTTCTGCCACCGGACGGTGAGGAGGTATCCACTCTCTATCGCCGGTCCGCCGGGGTAAGGGATGTTGGACTTTTTTCTTCTTCTTCTTCTTGTTCAGAAGTTCTTCCATCATCTCTCTTAGAGAGTCGATGGTCGCCTGCTGTTCCTCCAGCTTTTGAGCCATTGTCTGCTCGTGGTTGAGCTCGGTCATGTGCACCCACGCCCTCGCGTCTTGACTTGAGCGCGAAGTTTGAGACGTGGCCGCTGCCGAGTGGACCTCGTCCTCGCCGTAGGAGGGAGGGGCTACGGCGGAGTAGTCAATCCATACGCCCGTCCTCCTGCGACTACGGGTACGCTGGTATATGCCCTCTTGCTGGTGTCGGGCGAACCGAGGATTGGGTCCCATAACGGAATCTGAATCTGGGGAATCGGAGAACACCCCCTTACCCTTGTCCGTCATGTTGATTGTGGCGGACGGGAGTTCCAGGTCGTCGGCAGCGCGTCCCTTTTGGTGACGACGCCTTCGACGGGAGGTCCTCCATCGTGGAGCGTGTTGAGAAAATCTCTCGAACACCGAAGGTTTTGCCGTTCCTAAGCATTGGTAGTCGGCGAGCACCGTGTGGATGAGCCTTTCGCAATGGCACTGAGGGTTCGCCTCATGTATAGTGCGCTTGCGAGTCAGATATTCTCGGAGATCCCCTATGGGTAGTTGGTGACAACCCCCAGTATCAGAAGGATCGCTTGGGTGTGTACACGAGGAGCCTTTGGACGTATCCCCCGATGCACGCTGGACAGAATGATGTGGTGCTGGAGTTAGGCGATCTCGCTTTGATGGGCGAGCCTTCGCGTCTAGGCGAACTCCAGCGCGCAGGCGAGTTTCATCCCTTCGTTTGAGCGAATGGGCTCGCGAAGTGTTGCCTACCTTCTTGTCTTTGCGTTTATCCGCCAAAAGATCATGGCGAGGCTCGCCAGCCTTCGAGGACTCGCCCGTCCTGATAGGGCCCCTTGCTTGGGGTGGTTTACTCGCGTCAGGGATGTGACCCGAAAGGCGAAGTCCACCTGAGCGGGCGGCCTCCTCCTTCTCGGTTAGCGCTCCTGATTTGGAAGGCCTCCCGACATTGGACGAGTTGCCAGTTTGCTTCTCGCTTCTCGGGCCTGTGTGGTGATCTAGGCCGTCGCGTGAAGCGGAGGTCTGGGTTTTTTGCCCGACCAGTGTCTGTCGTTGCTGTTGGCGAGCTTTCCCAGTAGAGAGAGCGCCCACGCGGGCTGTGACAGCGTGGTTTGTGCCAGAGCAAACCGGTGTCTCCGCGGTGACGGGTGTTACCGAGGGTCGTTTGGTGACCCATCTAGTAGACCCTCCCTTCACACTCTTGATCTGGGACTTGGCCTCAAGAGTGTTTGGGGTGGGATTCCCTGTCGAGACCCAGGTAGAGTCTTCTGGAGCGGGAGCCTTGATCGTTGGAGGTCGGCTCCTGCGCACGACTCTGTGGCGCTTGTGGGATGCTTCGCCACCGGAAGAGGAGGAAGACAAGTACTCTTCGTACTTAGCCTGGTCGAACTCGATTTCTAGGGACTCCACTGTCGTCCCAACAACAACCTCGTCGAACTGAGCTACCACCATTTCGTTTGAAGAAACAGCTTCTCCCACTGTGGTCGCCATCTTCTGTAGGTGTAAATTCCTGATTTTCCCGAGAATGGGGGGGGAGATTTCGTTTGTATTTATAAGAAAGCTTATTACAAACTAAATCAATCTAAATTACAACAGAAGCAGAGGGAAGGCCCTCCTTGTTTAATCGTGAGGACTTTAAGGTAGCTACAGGATGCTTCGCTCGGTGCTCGCGCCGAGTCTGCTTCCCTTGGACGGTTCGACTGAGGTTGCTGGAGAGCTTCAGTACTCAGTAGAAGCTCGACGTGAAGGAGTTCGTCTCTTCTGGCTCGCCGGCGATCGGAGCTCGGAGCTAGAAGATGGCGCTGTAATGCAGGGGTATGCAAAAAGCTTCTTCCTCTCTTGGTTGATCGACCAAGCTCTTGGTCTATTGGCCGATTTTTGATCTTTTTCTCGATCCTCCCTCAAGGTTGCTGAAAGAAGCTCCTAAATGAGAGGGAGGTAGTTTGACTGCTCCTCGAATTATGGGATGTGACCATACACTGTTCCAAGACATCTGACTGTCCCTCTGTGCAACAGGCGGTTGTTTGTGGGGCTACGTGTTGCGTCACGTCGTGTAGGAGTGGAAAAGCCCCTCCTCGTACTCGTGACAGCGGATGCCAGACACTCGAGTGGATCTGGACAGCTCCTTGAGCGCCGACGGCTCTGGCCTTTCGCTTGGAGCGAGGTAAGCTGCATTTATGTGAACGCAGATGGCTCTGGCGACTGTCCGCTCACTTGTGCGGCGAGATACCGAGTGACCATTCGGCGGTCCTGGGGCGTTGTGCCCTCTCTCCTTTCCCCATGTCTTGGCAGGGGTGTGAGAAAGGACGTCGCGTGTCTGAGCAAGCTCCAGATAGCTTACGGCGCGCCAACGGCTTTGGCCCTCCACTCTGATGGATGAGGTGACCTGCATTTATGAGTATGCAGGTCGGTCCGGCACCTGTCTCGTTCGCTTCAATCGCGGGCGGCCGTCTGACGGACCTGGGGCACTGTGCTCCCTCCCATCTCCTCACGGGAGGCATGTAAGGCTTGTCGCTGGAAACCCGGTCTTTGGCTTACGTAGGCAGACGTGGCTCTCTACAAGTGGCCTCGGCACATGAGGGCGGATTTGAGCCCCTTTCCCTTGCAGGCGGATTTGGTTCATGAAGGCGGATTCGCCTCGCTGGCGGATCCATGCGATTTGGCGGGTGCGGCCAATGTGGGGGCTCATTTGCCAGCGAACCCACTTAGTGGCTACAGTAGGCTCTCCATCTAAGAGAGGCTGGTCCTGTTCTGCGGGCGAATTTGTTCGCTAATCCGCCACGGTAATTTTTACCGTCTACAATTATGATTAAATCATTTATCAGAAATTTTAGGATTGTAAACAAGAGGATAAGACAGTCCAGCAGTATACCCAGGAGTTTTATAGACTATCGTGTAGGACCTGAAATAGATACACTAGAACACTAGAGGAGGGTGAATAGTGTTCTTTTAAAAATTATGCAAAGTAGATTATAAATTGCAAAGAAAGAATGGAAACAATCTCAGAAAATCACAATCACAAACAAGAGTTTTTATACTAGTTCCACTAATTTGGTATACATTCAGTCCCCAAGCAAATCCCGCTTGAGATTTCCACTATAATTTTGAATCAAGAAGAAAATTAAAATCAAACTTGACCAATTTGAAAGTCCCTGTAAATTAAAACACCAATTGATAGACCCTTCCCAATTGCACACTGATCTCTAGACCAAGAGATCAACCTCTCTCAAACTGAGAGAACTTTCCTTGAATTAAACAACTTAATTCCTATAAGCCTTGATTTGAAGTGTTGTGTAGCAGTGGCTTAGGAATACTTTTAACCTGTGGAAATTGCATAAATAAAATGTATTTTGAATGATGATCAAAGACAATTTCAGTAAAGATCTTTTTCTCAAAACTTACTGAAATCTAAAATTTTTGACTTTTGAAAAATGCACAAAGAATGAAGCTTATAGGTATATAATCATGTGTTATTTTTCTGAACATATAACCTTTTTATAGCCCTTGAAAAGATAAGTTTTTAAACTTTAAAAACATTTAAAAACGGCTATAAACTGCTAATGATTCAAACATTAACATTCAGAAAAACTACATTAGTAGTCGACTATAATGCATAGTAGTCGACTACTCTGTAATACAGAAAGTCTGGAATTTAGAAACTAAAACTTAGTAGTTGACTATTCTTCTTAGTAGTCGACTACTCTGTATTACAGAAAGTCTGGAAAATAAAAATCAAATATCAGTAGTCGACTATAATTATTAGTAGTCGACTACAGTGTAAAATAAATGTTCTGTAAAACAATTTTCAAAGCTCAGTAGTCGACTATATTTACTTGTAGTCGGCTACTCGTCGACTATAATTCTTAGTAGTCAACTACTCTGCAGTTTTAGAGAAACTTATATCTTGAACTTAGACTATAGCAGTCGACTATTATTCTTATTAGTCGACTATTAAAGAGTAAAGATGTTATGTATGAACTATTTTTACACTTAATGATAAACTAAAAACTCTAATGGTTAACATAGGGGATTTCTATTGTTAACCAACACACTAAGCCTGTGTTAGTGTGTTCTAATTTCTATGTATGTGTGTGTGAGTGTTCAAGGCTTGTACAAAAATTCTAAGTAAAGATAAATATAAAAATTACATATATGTATTTGTCCTTCATCTTCTTTACTTCATAATGCCGTGAACTCATATTGCACTTGTTCATTTTTAATGTTGAAAGCTGCAATTAAATGTTAGTGTAAATGTATAACACACGTAGTGATTCTCAATATGAATAAATTGTTATCATCAAAATTATATTATGGGGACATGATATCTAACATTCTCCCCCTTTTTGATGATAACAAACAATTTATGCATATGTAAGTATATTTAAAAAATAAAAACTTTGATAAACAAATATACTTACTCCCCCTTCAAAAAAGCACATTAGAGTCTACAATTCATATTTTTGAGTCCATAAAACATAAATTCTAAAAACATTCTCCCCCTTTGTCATTAGCAAAAAGAAATATATAACTATTCTAAACATATCATAATTTCCTCTTCATGAGCTAGCACTTCAAACAGATCATCCAGATTATGAACATAGTCCATAACTTCACTCATCCAAATAGGTAGGCAAAGACTTCCCATAAAAACCAAAAGTTTCACAATGTTCATCACCATAATCTGTTTAAAATATATATAGCACATGAATTAACTTTTCAATCATCATAAACGCAACATAAAATTCAATCCCATAAAACATATTAAAGTTAAAGCAACATAGTAGCAACACAACACATATTACATGTGTCTAAAAAAACAAATAACTATGACATAGTTTGTGATATTCAAACTCAAACAATCAACATAACACATATTACCATTGTTTTAACACTAAACATAAAATTATCCAAATCCAAATGATGCATGCGAAGTCTTCTAAGGTGATGGAGGTGGTTGATGTCCTTGAAAGAAAGCACTGAGCTTCATATCCAAGGTATCAAACTTCATATTCATTGTGTCAAACTTCATCTCCAGAATATCAAATTTGTTGGTTAAGGCCTCTTGATTTTTCAGCATAGCACATTTTGATCAAACAAGGATTTTTGACCCACTTCCAAATCTAGTATTCTAGCAGACATTGTATTGTATTGTGCATCTGATAAACAAGAGGATTCATGCATTTGTGGTATTGGTGGTGGAATATGAGAGGAGGAGGGTCCAGCTTCATCAGTGTTTTGTGGTTGGGGTTGATGTATTGTTTCAGGTTGATGTTGAGGTTCATCTTGGTAAATTTCAAAGTTTGTTAATTTCATCCTAGTTAAGGCATTAGAATCGAAGAATTCAATGGAACGAACGATAGAATTTTTAGACTCAATATCAACATAAAATTTATCAAAGATTTTCGTTAAAAAGGCACCATAAGGAAGAAAACATTTTGGTATTATCAGAAGATTATCAAAATAAACTTTAGCCCAATTAACTTGGATATTCCCCATTATAGCATATAATGCTTTCTCTAAGTCTAGGGAAATGAAATAGAAACTTCTAGTTTTTGGAAACATGTTATAAGCTAAGATTCGGGCAATGAAACGAGGAATTAGATGTAGCTTATTTGAATTATTCAATGGTTTACTATAACCAGGAAGAAAAATATGATTGGATAGCAATTCTGAATCATTCATTCTGATTGACCTAAGAGTGACTCATTGGAAAGGAATGTTAAAATTTTTGTTAATTGACTTAGAAGTCAAGTCAATTTCTACTCCTTTGACAAGAGTTCTAAGCTTTTCAGTTCCACTAATAGTTCCTATAATATATTAGTATAGAACAATTAAACCAGAAAAGGATATGTGGGTTTTCTATTTTTAGTAGAGAATAATTCAAGCAACCCCACAATTTCAAAATATGATCCAAAATTCCATGGGATAAAATTATCAAATTTCACAAATCATCCTAGAAGAACTTCAAATGTGGATATTTTGTTAAATTCTTCAAGTAAATCAGGATTTTTTAAATATATGATGATTTCATCGTTAACATTAGTATGAACTTGCTTAGCTTTCTTAGCTCTAGACATGATAAATCAAAATATACCAAAAGATAAGAAAGATCAAGTTGAGAAATTACCAAAAATAGATAAAACCCTAGGATTAATCAACTATTACTGGATGTAGTCGACTATAGAGACTATCAGACTAAAGAAACCAAAGTATTTGATGAAGATTTTGAGAAGAAAAAACAAAAATCTGATGATGCCCTAACTTGGATTCAATGGGTTCTGAATGTAAAACCCTGTACATTTTGATAATTGATATATGTTTATGTGTTTGTTAGTGAAAAATAATATTTATTTATGATAAATGTCTTTATGTCATGGTTGTGCATGATAACTAGTGTTTTGAGTTTAGGTGAATGTCTATATGCATCAGGTTTGAGGTTGAGTTTTGTAAATTTGCAAAACATGTGCAGACAGATTTGGAGTCTGTTCAGTCGACTGTGAGTCGACTGATAGGTTCGGTCGACCCTGAGTCGACTGATGGCTGTTTTCCTGGTTTTTGCAATTCGGGTCTGTTTGGGTTTTCAGGTCAGGTTTAACTGTTGGTATTTACCTCATTCTACCCGAGAGAGGCCCCTTTCATCAGTTCTCCCCAGAAATCCTAGCCCCCTTTCCCCTCTTAAACCCAAGCTTTGGATTTTGGGCGTTTTTGGGAGATTTTCGGGGAATTTCAGCAGCTTCTTGTGGTTTGCAACAAAGAGAATCGTTCTTCAGCACACCAGAGGTGAGTAACATCTCGCCCAATCATTCTCCCATGTTTTTAAGAGTTTTAAATGTTTTTCATGAGATTTATTGAGCCTAAGAATTATTTTCAAGTACAAATCGATATTCTTACTAGTGTAGATGCTAAAAATCATGTGTTTCAGATCTCTAAATCCTCACCAGCGAATCTTTGATGAAACCCAGATCTGAGAATTTATTTAAAAACGAGTTTCATATTGATTAAATGCTCTCATACATGTTTAGGGATTAAATATTAGATCTAACATGCAAGATTTCATTTTCTATGTTTTATACAAATTTTACAGTGTCTCATATGTTTAGAATTGATAGTACATTGTTTAGGTTTGATGAATTTGATTTTTAGATGAATTTTTGCAAATAAACACAGCATGCACGAACAGGGAAAACCCCTCTGTTCAGTCGACTGTGAGTCGACTGATGACCCTAGTCGACTATCGGGTTTTAGTTTTGTTCTTCTTTCGATCGACCATGAGTCGATTGGTGATCCCAGTCGATCGTGAGTCGACTGATGACCCCAGTTGACTATGAGTCGATTGACGAGTGATTTATTTTCTGTTTTTGTTTAACCACCTGCTGTGTATATATATTCGAGTGTACTGTTTATCATTTTGAGTACGAGGAGCTGCCTCGTTTATCGGGTATTATTTACAGTATTGATGGTTTCATCTACACATGTAAGATGACACATTTGTCACAAGCTTAGATCTGTACATCGAGACACGTGCAAGAATAGGATATGTATATTTTAACATTTGCATTCCATGTTTTATCTCCATAGTCCACGTATTGGTCTATAATCCATTGAAGTCATCGTGTTGGACAATAATCCATTTCAGTTCTCGTGTTGGACATTCACAAATCAGTCCATGTGTTGGATATTGGTTAAACCACGAGCATGACACTTAGCTGAATAAGGACATGACATGATTATATGAAGTTGAGACATGATAGCTACTAGACTGGACATGACACATATGTGGTTCCGACATGACATTTGTTTTACGTATTGTAATAGGTTGTCTCTTTTCTTTATTGTTCTTGTATTAGACTCTGGGTTCAGTATTTAGGGATTTATAATATGAGATATAAGGTATATACATAAGGGTTTCCATGTTTGGATTATTTCGCTCGACGTACCTACGCTCGTGTTATAGTTCCCTAAATACTAAAACCCTTTATTTGTTAGGAGTAATGATATGATTATTCTATGTATAAATCTGTATTTTCTTATACAACGAGCCTTCCTTTGGGGTTGGGTATGATGTTGCTCGCTAGCGCTTTGACGCTCGTTGTCCCTCCCCCTTTCAGGTAACGAGCCCGGAGCCCGGAGAGTCACAGGTTGAGGACGATACTCATTAGCGCCTATTTTTTTATCATAGATATCATTATATTGTTGGAGCTCCACTATAGACTATTTTATCTAGACATGAGAGTTTATTCTAGAGTTGTAAAGGTCGTGTGCCTTATTTACTTCTTTACAGACATTGTGTACTTGAGACATGTTGAGATCTCTAGTTTGTTATCATTTATTTCCGACATTGACTATGTATTCCAGCTTGTTTGATTGGTGAGATGTATTAATTTGAGTTCTATCATTTCATCATTTATCTATTGTATAATCTTTTACTTGCTTTGTACCTACACCTGTAGTTGATTCCACTAGAGAGATAGTAATTCTAATGGTAAAACATGTTATTACACGGTGTGGTGCATGGTAGGTTTGACATTTCTGGTTTCACCTTGGACTGTAGCCTTGCGTGAACCTAGGGGCATCACAGTTGGTATCAGAGCTCTAGTTCCAGTATCCTTAGGATCATCCTGTGTCGAGTCATGGAGCTAGGTTAGAGTTTCTTAGGATTCATGTATAGAGTCCGCAAATGATTTCCTAGTATGAGTGAGGACGGTATATGCGTATATCTCAAAATTTTGAGAATTTATTTTTATGACAACTATTTTTGTTTAAAGTATATGTGTGAATACTATATGTTGTGAAAATTGTATTGTGATAAATTATGTATGTATATATGTCTACTTTGACTCATGAACTTTTATTTTCTTATGATCAAATAAATGGCAGGACATGGCAGACCCCGCACTCGCAGAGCCGCTCAGGCAAAGCTCCAGCAGGCTCCACCTGAGCCATAACAGGTTCCACCCGAGCAGGAGCAGACACCACTTGAGCCACAACAGGCTCCCCAGTACCTTATTGATCTCATGGCTCCCATCGTAGCTAGGATGACAGGAATTGAGGAGCTTGTGGCGAATCATATCGCGCTACCGACACCACCACCACCACCACCACCTCCAGTAGTTCCACCATAGGAAATACCAGCCGTCCCGGTCAAAGAGAGAGACCCAGAGGTAGCACCCGTAGTTTTTCCACCAGCACCTACAGCTATTCCACTGGCAGTATAAGACAGAACCACGGAGCAGGAGGCTTAGCTCCGCTTGGTAGAGGGGTACCAGAAGATGAACCAGAGTTCCAGGGGTCAGCATATCCTCTTGCAGCCCATAAGTGGAAGGAGGATATGAGTAACATCCTCGATATATTTAATATAGATTTAGTCCAGAAGCAGAGATTTGCGTCTTTCAGTCTGAAAGGAGACATCGGGAGATGGTATAGGCTCCAGTTCACTCCAGAGCATCGGATGACCCTCGCTTGGGAGGATTTTATTTACTTCTTTGATGCACAATATGTTTCTTCTTCAGCACGGACTGGGAAGGAACTTGAGTTGTCCCATTTGACTCAGGGGGACATGTTAGTTGCAGAGTTTGAGAGCAAGTACATAGATTTACTACATTTCATAGGGATGTGGCAAACAGGAGAGCGTCAGGCTCAGATATTCCTAGCAGGGCTTCGCCCTAATCTTTGTCGATACCTTGTCTTGAGGAAGTTCTATTCAGTTCGAGAGGTAGCAGAAGCCGCCACCTCACAGGAGATTGAGACTGCCATGTTTCAGAGGGATAAGGAAGGGAAGACCAAGGCAGGGCAGACAGGGGATAAGGGTAAGAACAAGAGGCATTTTTCTAGATCCTAGCAGCAGCAAGGTCCTCATAAGAAGGGACCCCAACAGGATCAGAGAGCACATCAGCAGTGCAAGTTCTAGGGAGTGTGTTTTAACTATCGTAAGGTCAGACATAAGACATCAGAGTGTCGTAGTGCACTAGCAGGAGCCTAGCAGGGCAGGGGTCCGAACCAGCAACAGCAGCGACAACAGGGCAGAGGTCAGGGCTAGCAGAACAGGCTTGAGGCACTGCTAGCAGCACAAAGGACAGAGGGGTAGGTTCGAGCAGTCTAGGAGGCTCCCTAGGGGCAGATTGTCCCATATTCTCTAGCACCAGCAGTAGAGTAGTCTTTAGCCACAGGTAGAGTAGTGGTTCCCAGTGATCATGGTGCCAGCGGAGTAGTTGTGGAGGGTACGTTCCTCGTGAATTCCTTTCCCGCCCGTATTCTTTTCGATTCGGGAGCTTCACATTCTTTCATTTCGTATGCTTTCATGATTAGACTCCAGCTCGTAGCTCATCCATTAGACACCCTTTTATCAGTTTTCACCCCTCTAGGAGAGGTATCGCTTTTGGAGAGTGTTTGTAGGAGGTGTATTATCAGTTTAGACGAGTCCGAGTTCATGGTCGATCTGATAATGTTGTATATGTACGAGTTCGATGTCATCCTTTGTATGGATTGGTTGTCGTCCTTGTAGGCTGTCTAAAAATCACAATAGATAGCTGATCCCTACGAGATTACAAGGCAATGGTTCCTTCGAATCAAGAAGCAGAATTCATCCTTGCGATCGAAACAGAAGAGATTTCTAAATCATTACATCCGCATCATTATAATCGCTACAAACACGACCTCATGTTTAAGATGATTGATCTTGATGGTTGCGACAACAACATGACCAATATTATATTAGTAACTATTAGAGATGCTGATGAGCAGTGGAATGATTTCAGAAATAAAAGGTTGGACTTAGTTGGTGAGTTGCTTGGTAGAGAGTTGTGGGCAAATATTCGTCTAAAAGACACTATGGATGTTGATTCCCGACAAATTCCAACAATGAAAGCTACAATCAAATAGCTTTCGGGTCGATAAGCGAAAACTGCAAATGGAGGACTTTTCACATAGATCGAGAAGAGTTACAATTCGACGACACTTCCGACAACTGATGGAAACTCTATTCAACAGGTTTCACAATCTATAGTGGAAGTTACAATCTGACGACTTTCACACTCCACAACAACAAAAGCAAGGATTACTGGACGACGGTCCTTGCAACACCTTACAGAAGAGGTTACAAGTCAACAGACTTCTTCTAAAACGCGGAAGTCATCCCCGTGTTACAATTATGGAAGTGCAGGCGACCCCCGCGTTTCCAAGTCACAAATCCAACGTGAGCGACCCTCGCGTTCGTAGGGGTTCAACTCACACCGACCCCTGCGTTTCCAAGCAGGCAACAAGCCAAAACGCGAGCGACCCTCGCGTTCATCAATGTTCAGCCAACACCCAACCTCGCGTCTCAATCCTAAGACACGAAGTTGGGTTCTGAACGCCAGATGGGGCATTTGACTTGTTCAAACACGAGTCGAACGGTTTCAGAATTGTTTTCCCACGATCTGAGGAAATCATGCCCACGTAGGAGCGGATTTAGAGGGTAGTTACAACCTCTTATCCCCCCTATAAAAACTCAACAAACTCAACAGAGTGAGGGGATCAGATTTTTGATAATCAGATCAGGCTGGCTGGTTGGATTCTGGAGGCCGGCTGGGGGGAATAATGAGATCAGGCGAAGATCCTAAGGATCTCAACCACTCAGCTTCGGCGGTTCAACAACAGCAGCAGCGAAATCCTTGAAGATAGGATTTTTGAATCGATCTCAGAAGATCAAATCTGAGAGGATTCTTCAATAACAGAACGACAGCTTGATCATTAACCGAATTTTCGGTTATAACAACTCTATCTACAGAGTTTTAACTCGTTCAGAGTTCTTAAACTCGTTGAAGAGTTACGTATAAATCTTCCCACAGAAGTTCATCGTTCCCACGAGATAGGACGGTCAGATCGTCAACGGAGAGCAAATTCGACGTAAGCAATCGAAGGAGGCATTCCATCGCTACCGAGAAGAACCCAGTTTTAAACAAAGGAGAAAACCAAATTCGTTTTCTTCTCTTTTGTAATCAAGTTGTAATTGAGATTAAAAGAAATACAATTCAATTTTCTTTTGTTTTTTTCCTTGCAATTTTCCCACATACAAAAGATACATATTAGTATTGACTGCTTTGCAAAGACAATCAAGTTGCTAGCGTTCGATGGGTCCGAGATGATTATGGCCACTTCTCAGGGCAACCGTTTGCGGAGTCATTTCTGGCGTTCATCGATGAGGTGATGCGACGGGATCAGAGTTCTGATTTGTTGGAGACTAGAGTTGTTCGGATTATCAGGATGTCTTTCAAGACATACCTGGGTTACCTCCAGTAAGAGAGGTTGAGTTTTGTATTAAGTTACAGCCGAGCACAGTCCCGATATCCACACACCCTATCGCATAGCACCAGCTGAGATGAGGGAGCTTCAGACCCAGTTGGATGAGTTGTTAGCTCTGTTGACCCTATAGTTTTGATGATGATTTGTCAAACAATTTATCGCTAATATATTCCCTAGTTTTTGTGTTTATGTTTCTCTTTTTAGGTATTTCAACACACATCAATCAAGCGTTAAAGATTCAAGTTCATATGTGTGGATTTACCTAGGTATATGTTTAGTTTACTTACACATATTGTATGATTATATCTAAGCTCAATATATGTACACTTAACATGATTTTTGACGTTTTCTATCATATAATTGATTTTTCATCAAACGTTGTTACAATAACTTGTATCTCATATTTACAGCTCTTTCATACTTCATTATATACATACAATACATGCACAATATATATATATACATGTTTACAAGCTCTATGTCAATTTTTGTGTTCACGAAAAACAGGTTTTCTGAACACTTTTCAAAAACAGGGAGTTTTCACAAACGAAAATTGATTTTCTAAAAATTCCTTTTCAAACATGTTTATTTTATCATTTAGAAACTTTCACCAAAATTTCATTATTTTTGGATTTGATTTGATATTTTTAATGAATTTTCAAAAACAGCTCTAAAACCTGTCATATGCCATATGTCAGATTTCGGTCGACCGATAGAATTTGCAGTCGACCGAAATCTCCGTCGGTCGACCGCTAGCTTTAAACCCTTATTATCTGAGTTTTTAAGCTTAGCAGTCGACCGGACCGGTCAACCGCTGAGTTGTCAGAACATTTACAACGACTAGTTTTTCTACCTGTTTTCAAACTGGGTTTTTGGTCTTTTACTTATTTTTTACTGTTGTATGTGGGTGCTATATATACCCCATTGCTGATCTTTCTCTAGATAACCAAGAAATCCAAGTTTGGTGTTTAAGAAAATATTGATTGTGTTTAAGAGCTGTTTAATAGTTGATTTCATCAATCAGTTTTTTAAGAGAAGTTTTTCTACAACAAGAAGTGGTATTCAATCCCATTGGAATCATCTCCACTGTTCTTCTTGTTTGAGAAGTTTTTCTAAACTCTTATATAGCTTATTATTTCTCTTTCATTTCATTTAGCTATATCTATTGAGTTTTCATTCACTGTTATCACACACACTTATTGAGCTTAATATTTTCATACCATATAGTGTGGGTTGTGGGATGTGATTTAGTGAGTGTGAGCTTCATTGTGTTCTCACTTGTTAATTGAGAACAAATCATTGTATTTAACCTTTATTAGTGAGAATCACTTGTAATACACTTGTACACCGAGAGAAGTGTGAGGCGAGAGACTGGGTCAAATCCAATAGGAGTGGCGTCGATTGACGAACCTAGGGAGAGGTTGTAATTGTAGGCGTATAAAACTACTTATAGGTCCCTTAACACAGCTCAACACGATGATTCGACAAACCAACAAACCATCAGGCGATGTATCCAAGCATGATCGTTAGACTACAACAACGAAGCTAAGTAACATGCGACGAAACAGATTAACAAGGCGACGAGTTTAAACACCGAAGCGGATTTACTGCCAAATCAGGATTCGGACTGCCAAATCAGGATCCAAACTGCCAAATCAGAGTCCGGATCAACAAATCAGAGTTCGGATAAACCGCAAAACTGGAAAACAACAAAAACCAACTGTCACGCCCCGCTTCCTAAAATACCGGGGAATGGGGACGGGAACAAGCCCGCGACGTATTAGATTGAGAAGAAATATACACTATTATTTTTTTCCTTTTTTTTCCTTTTTTCTTCTTCTCAACCTAATACGCTAAGCGTCAAATAAGTAAATCTCAATCACAGGTCCCCGATCACAATAGCAAGAATATAAAGACAATCCAGAATGAGAAATAAACATATCATCCATAGTAAATCATCCCAGACATAAAAATATGGGTCATACACGCCCTTATTACAAAAATTGTTCAACTAGGAATAAAAACACATAGTCTGTGGTAAAAGAAAAATACTGGTAAAATAACTAAATCCATCATTAACTAAGGACAATACTATAAAGAGTTTTAATGTTTATCAACTACTGCAGAAAAGAAAAACACGTCTAGGCTTCAGGTTGATCTTCCACTCCATCGGAAGGACATTCCGGCTGGGCATACACTAGCTCGGCTGCATCATCGAACTGAACATGCTCGTCTCCTAAGTCTGACGCACACCAAAGAAAACAGGTGTACGTCAGGGTGCATGGCACTCGGCAAGATCTCACATGAACAAATAAAACGGTCTAACGACCCGTACTATAACAATAATAATACTAGCAAGAAAGATGATGATACATGCAACTGACAATCGAATAGTAACATACAGCTATGTGAGCACAATCACTAGGTCAAATACTAACCAACCTAACACTCAGTGGTCCACATCTCACACAGAGCCAACGCTCCTGTCATCGGATAACTAACTGTTCACAAACCCCCTACGTGCATCCAATCCCGCTACACATGCGGCCAGAAGACTACACGCAATCCGATCTCGGCCTGGTTCGAACTCAGGCAAAGCTCAGGTGACGAAACAATTTCACTGACTAAAGTGATGTACACACTTCACTTTAGCCCTACAAACCAACCCCAGTGGCGACACCAACCACGGGAGCGAGCCTGGAAGATACATCAACAGCCTTATCCGATCACACGAACACTGACTTTCCCATCCCAACTCTTCTCACTTTTCTAGTTAATCATAATTTCATTTGAAAACTTGGGTTTACCACCTAACTCACACATGTCACTAAGTCTGTTCATGACGCACAAGGCTACTAAATCATGAACTACTAGGGTTCTCAACACTCAACATATCATGAATAGAATATGGCAGGTTAACATGATTAAAAGATTTATGAAGCAGAAATGAGAACTATAATGATCATGAAATGTATAAACAAAAACAACATGAATAATACATGAGTGAACTTCATTATTATCTTACCGCCAGGATGTCCGAACGTCTCATACAAAATATCCGTACTTACGTATTCTTTAATATAATAATACGGTAAAAGGAAAACTAGAAACTGATGTCGTTTTGCACATGAAATGTCACGCTCTACGATAATCAGTTATACCACAATAAATAAATAATATTCTTTCTCCAAAATTATTCTTTAAACTATTTCTCATAATAATTAAATTTAAAATACAAATATTTATTTAATAAAATATATTAATCCCTTTCTGCATGAAAAATATTATTTTTCTATTTTATAAATTTCCCTTAATTAATTTCTTTTCCATAAAATTTCATAAATTCTATTTTAGCACATAACTTGTCATCTCATGTTCAAAATTCTTAAAAATACAATTAGCAACGTTATTAATCTAATTTTCACGGTGTGTACACAATTCATCCTTCCACGCAGATATTTGAAAATACATACTAATCACAAAAATAATTTAAACATATATAATCATCATACTAACCACCATATTATCACAAAATAAATTATCTATAGCTAACCATCATAATAACCCGATATTAACTATTAATTAAAAACAAGGTAGATGTGGGATCTTGCCTGCGACGCAGATCGGATCCGACGTGAGAAGAGGGGTTCGACGGCTCAGGCTAATGACGACGACTCGACGGCGGGGCTGATCGGAGTTCAACGGAGGCGAACTGGAGAGCGACGGCGTCGGGGTCTAAGGTGGTCGGGTCGGCAGCTGCAGGCAGCGGCTGGTCGAGGTGGCTGCTGTTCGTCGGCGAGGCGGCGAACACGGAGGTCTGGACGTGGACAGCCGGCGGATCTGGCTGAGCGGCGGCGAGACTGGTTTTAGTGGTGGAGGTGTTGGTGGCGGTTGTGGGTTCGAGGTCGGAGGTCAGCGGCGAGTTCGGCGACGGCGGGGCTGCAGGCGGGCGGCGAACAGGGGCTGGAGGCGACTGCGGTTGATCCGGCGAACTGAGGAGGCGGTGCGGCGTCAGGTTCGAGCTCGGGTGCCGGCGGCGGCGCGGTCACGGCGGCGGTGAGGCGGTCGGCGAAGGGGTCAGGCGAGGCGGCGGGGATGGGGTGTTTTCGTGAGAGGAGGAGAGAGAAAAAGAAGATGGGGGCGGCGGACAAAATTGAAAACGAGAGAGAGAGAGGGAGGTATATATATAGGATTTAAAAATTAGGGTTAGGGTTTAGGTATTTAACTAAATTAATTAAAATAAATACTTTTGGGTACTTAAAAATTAAAGTAATTACATAATAATTATCTACAATTAAAAACGTACATGTTGAGCTAATACAATATTTGATACGAAATAGTTGAAAAATACCCATATTGTATAATTAAACAAGAATAATTAATAATAAAAATATATTTACTTATATTTAAAATCAAATAATTATGGGATAATTATATACACAGTAAAACGTACTAGTTGTGCTAATATGACGGCTGATACGTAATAATTGAAATAATATGATAAATTATACAGGTAATATGAAATTAATAATTCAACATAATACACGAAATAATACTTATCTGTAATAATAATACAACGTATTATTTAAAAATAATACATAATAGTACCGATAACTCAACAGATTAATTTTAGAAATTTTTACCGCTCAAAATAATTTTACAGCTATTAAAATCATTTATATAAATATAAAATTTGGATTTTAAATCATACAAAATTACAGAAATTTATCCAAAATACAAATACTCGTCTAAAAATAATAATTAAATATTTAAAAATAATAA